>JAHDVE020009539.1:0-38238 GCA_022606495.2 Halesus radiatus | reverse complement strand
AATCATATTCAAATTGACCATTTAATTTGGCTATTTATTTGTGTCAATGAATTTGATTTTTTTGTATTATTCTTCCTCGTGTTTCTCTACTATCTTTGCATTCAGAATGTATCTTCGCATATTCCATCGCATATTCAATGGATCGGTACCATAGAAGAATAGAGTTTCCTTCCTTTCCATATTTGAACTGATTCTTCATTTTTCGTGAAAATGCAAATCAAGACATTGTTAAGAACTCTTAATGAAATCTAATAAACCCCTTCTAAAATTTGAATAATGTTTATTTTTACGAAAATTTCGTTGATTGATAATTTGACCCGATTTGCTTTTTCCAGAAGAGAGGGTTATAGGCTTAAAATTATTGGTTATGTATGATTCCTAAACGATACAAATCACAAATGTATATAAACTTGTATAAATCGTATTAGATAATATTTCTTATTTTTTTTTAGTTATACTCTGCTTATTTACATACATCTTTAATATAAAAAATATTTATAGTATTTCATTAACATAAATCTAACAATCCTAGCATAAAAATACTAGCTGAGAAAAATATGTCCTCATTAAAATTCAAGAACTCAATAATTTATGAAATGAGTCAATTTTATATAAGCTCAATATAATTAATTAAAAAAAAATATCTATTGATATATATATACCCTAGAAATATATATATAACTAACTTATCAACGAACTTATATTTTATCAGAAAAAAGAGATGATGCAAAACGAACATCCCATCAACGAAAAAACCAAGATTCTCAAACCTAAGAAAAACACTTATCGATTTCGATTCGGAGGCACTCTCGACTCCAAAGAAATCATAATCTCCTCCAACTTTGATTCCGGAAACATCGAGCTCATCAAACAAGTTTCTGAGTTCACCTACCGAGTGGCTGCAGTCTCAGACCTCTACGGCCAACCACGCTCCAAAAAAGCCTGGTTCAATTTTAAGGTCCAGGCTTTTCAGAACTGCAAGATAAAACTCATCGTGGAGAATGTGGAAGTACTGGTCCCAGCTTACGAATGGGAGCTGCAGCATCGCAAGCCAGTCTTCAAAGCGGGAGAGGAAGGGACATGGAAGAGACTCGGCAAAGAGTGTTACTTAACTGTAAAATAACTGCCCCCATCACATTTTTTTTTTTTTATTCTCAAAATATAATATATTTTTATGCATTATATTATAATATAAAAATAGAGAAGAGAAGAGCTTTAAATCGTGATTGACTACCACTTTACTTCGAGTGAACCAGTGTTTTTCGCCCTCACCATTCCATTCAGCTATCTTGATAACTTCTGCTTCTTCGAGGAGTTGGAGTACTAACACGAAAAGTCCGAAGAAATTTACGTTAAAAAGGAGGTAATAACCTACAGCGTCGAGAAAATGCTGGTCCACCTTATAACCATCACTCAGCACGAACCCACGTTGCTAGGCGAAGGGCAGCCCTAACTCGAGAAAAGGTTTCATCCAGACTTATTTCCCGAGATGTCGGTTTAACGGCCGATCAGATTCGGTGATAAGCCTGTTATTTATATAAATTGCCGAGTGCATCCTGGCGAAGTCACTTCGTCCCACGCCCTCGTCGGCCTGGTCAAATTTTTGACTGACCCCACCGATTTGCGTGCCTATCTCTTGAGAAGGCTCTTCGTGTTTATGATCATCCCGATGCTGAACCCAGACGGTGTTTACGAAGGCAACTATCGCATGGACAGCCTGGGCCGCAACCTGAATCGCCTATATCAGGACCCTCGACCCGCTTCTGAGTAAATTCTGTCTCATTTATAGACCTCAGATTTTCGCTTCCAAAGCACTCATCGACCACCTGCAGCCACGGCTCTTTCTGTACATGGACATGCACAGTCATACGAGCGCCAAGCAGGCCTTCATATACGGCAACGCCTTCGATGATATCGTACAACAGACCGAAACGCAACTGTTCGCCAAACTCCTGAGCATCAACAGCCGATCGTTCAGCTACGAGCACAGTAACTTCAGTGAGGAGCATATGACGATCAAGGACACTGGTGAGCCTATCTCGAAAGAAGGCTGCTCCAGAGTCACATTTAGCAAGATGACAGGCCTGCCCCACTGTTACACTCTTGAAATCGGTCTCTTCTTCCTTTAGAGTGAGAACGAGTACATCGCTTGCACCAACCCCGATTTTAGTTTTTAAAAACGTGGAATCACTCCGGACAGACTTGGCAATTCTGATGACTTGCTGACTCTCTGTTATGAAATAGGAAAAGGAACAGCCATTACGATTTTAGACATAGTGGCCAAAAATCCATTTTCAAGAGTGGCAACTTTCTCGGACAACACCCTCGAGACAATGCGGAGGAACATGGCGACAAATATCTTGCAAGACCAAGACAGATTTCGGAAGTTGGACGGGAAAGTATTCCAGAAGCTCAAGCTAATTGGCAAGCTCATCCAATAAGCTTACTTTGAAAAATTAAACTCGAAATGGTCCTATTTGCTAGCGGACAAAAACTTCGTATCTTGTGACTGGCCACAGAATAGCTTCGCCCGCATAAAGCCTGCAAAGATGGCGATTTTGGTAGATCAACACGGAGGCGGAGTTTCGGTGAAGAATAAAAAATCTGCTGCGACAAGGCCTGAAAGGGAAAGGCAGAAAACTGACCGAGACGAATCGTCCGACTCTGTGACTTATGTTCGACCGAAAAGATTAGTTTCTGAGTGTACGATACCCAATAATTCCCCACGATAAAAAGGCACTCCAAGGGAAGACTTTCTGGCCCAAAAACGAGTCAATTTAACTTTAGCCAGTAAAAACTTTGAGCTTCCAAAGATATTGAACAGAATGAAATCATAATTTGAAGATAATCACAAGCAGCTACCACTGTCCCTGAAGAAAAAGCAGCACGAGCGGATACTTATGGTGGAGGGTTAGCCACCCATCACTCATTCAAACAGTCGCAATAATAACCTTAATAATAACCTTAGTAATAACAATAATAACAAGCTTCACTATAACCTGGTGGATTTGACTACTCTTGATACAAGGAGAACACGGATGGATCCGAAGAGAAAAAATACTGTCCTGGAGACTCTCAAGATGGTCTAGCTCGAGGCCAACCAAATTTTCTAAAAGTGTGCCCATCAGCCCAACTTTCTCACCACGATATCCTACGATGATCCAAGCTAGTCCTCTTACTTGAGAAAGAAAAGAACCAGGACCGAAGAGGTGGAGGACCATGTCCAATCAAAAAGCTACAAAATTATGATCAAAGAAGATGTCCATCCTTCCACCCAGCCAAGCGTTGTCGATGAACTCCTTGTTTCATAGAATCTCAGATACTCTAGGCTGGGCAACCATGCTCCGACATTGGAGGAAGATTTGAGCAAGATCAGAATCACTAAGGCTTCGAAGAGGGAGTTAGTGAATTCGAAACTGATCTATATGAGAAAGAAAATGCAGGAGACCAGAGCCACCAAATTGCCGACTTTGCCAAAGTTGAATACCGAATAATAGATGGAGTACGAACTATTTAATGACAAAGGGGTTCGAGAACTTTGTGTATCATCGAAACGGATGCTCAAATGAGATTATATATTAAAAACATAGTCATAAATATAAACATAAACAAAAACAATATTGACAATGAAAAAATTTAAACTAACGTGTTAATATAATTTTTTTTTATTGGCAAACATAAGTAAAGGGAATTCAGGGATTTCTAAAAAAAAAAACTGCAATAGTTTGTAGATTATTAATTTGTTATAAATATATAAAAAATACTATTGTTTATAAAAAATATTAAAGTGCATTTTGTACATTGTAGAGGAAATCATATTTTTTAAAGACATCGTTAAAAAAATGGACACTACTTAGTATGACTATTTATTCAAATACATAATGGTTGGCGATACAAGTAATCATTATTTTTTTATCAGTGGAGCTCACATCGCTCAACACCAAATTAAAAAAAATACATGTATATATATCACTATCTCTATTATTACTAGGTGTGGGCAAATCATCATTACTCGGGATGTTCGTTGATAACAAATATAAATAAGATTCACTTCCTACTCTCGGTGTAGAGTTCGCTTCACGCAGGGTGGAAGTACTGGATAAGATCGTTAAATTGCAAATATGGGACACCGTACACAATCACATCCAAATAATCAATGATTTTTTGTTATTTTATACAAAAAAACAATATACTCTAGGCAGGTCAATAAGCTTTTCGCACAATAACTCGGGCGTACTACAAAAACACTATAGGAGTCTTATTAGTGTTCGATGTGAATGTTCGGAGCACGTTCGACAGCTTAATATCTTGGCTTCAAGAAATTCGGTAGTACTCCCATCCTGGAGTGCAAGTTGTGATTGTCGCCAATAAAATAGATATGAACCGACAGGAAGTCATCGAGGAAGATTTGAAGCAGTTAAATCTACCTTATTACTTCACCTCAGCAAAGACTGGTTAGAATATCAACGACCCATTTATGGATATGAGCGAGAATATACTCAAGCTGACCGAACAAGGGCTTATTGATATTTCGGATCCTGTAAAAAAAATTTTTTCTTTCTTCAAAATTATCGAATCTATTTTATTTATTTTTTAACAATTTTTTACTTTATATTCCTAAAAATAAATTAATAAACTATTTGATCTTTTGAATATAGAAAACTGGAGTTCGAAAAGGATTGATGAAAGGAGATTCCAAAGGAAAACCTGACAGAAGTGAGATCAAGTTGAGTGATCATAAAACACACAATAAATAAAAAACCAATAAAAACTGTTCCTGTTGATTTTAAAAAAAAACTGTTACTCTATGTATTTATTAGTATTGTTGAATCTGATCTGATCTGATTTGCATTTTTCTATTCTTCTGTATTTAAATAATTTAATTAATTAATTAATTAATTAATTAATTAATTAATTAATTAATATAAAATTAATAAGCTTATATGAACATATTTTCGTAAGTAATACTTTTTAGTGTTAGGAAAAAATGTTTGCCATTAAAAAAGACAGTATCGAATTGTTTCGATCGATGGATATTAGGTTGTGATGAGTATAGAATTAATTTTCTATTCAAGCTACAAACTGATCCATTGGCATTCATTTGAATATGCTCTAGATTGTTTAAAATATTAAAAAAAAACTTCTTTTTTTTATTTTTCTCTGTTTTTAAATATATCTATATGCACTTATAATCACTTCTTTTCTTTCTTGCCTCTGAATAAGGCAATCAGTGAAATACCCTTCACAGCAATCACCTTGAATCGGATGCCTGGAATATCTCCCTTCGACTTTCCCTTCTTACCGAATCCAGCCACCAGCACCTCGTCGTTCTCGTTGAGGTAGTTAAGACACCCGTCCCAAGGAACGAACGCAGCCACCTTCTTGCCGTTCTTTTTGAGCATCACTCTCACTCCCTTTCTGACTGCGGAGTTCGGCTGTTTGGATTCCACACCAATCTTTTCAACGACTAGTCCTTTAGCCATGCACGATCCCATGAAATTATTTTTGAAGCGTGATGCGAGCATCCTGGCGTTGTAGTCATTATCGGCCCATCGGTTGATCTTTCTTTTATTGACGAGCTTTCTGGCAGCTCTGATACCTCTTGGTTTACCTGAACCCATAAATAATAATAATATTAATATTTTTTTTTATGTAAAAATATTAAATATTTATTTTTTTGTATTAATAAAAGATATTAACAAGTTTTTGATGCTTTTTTTATATTATTATTTTGTTGTTGTTGTGGTTAATATTTATTTATTTTTACATTGCTTTTTTATTTAATTTATTTTATATTAAAAATTCATTTTATCTGATAATCTAAATACCCTTTTTAAATTGAACAATACTCAATTGTTGCATACTTGTTATACATTTGATCACCTGGATAATAAAAATTGTGAAGATGTAAATTTTGATTTATATTTTTTTTTATTCTATTCTTATTATTGTTTGTTTCAATGATATGTGTCATTACGACGCTATTTTATTCACGTGCTTGTTTGTCATTCCAAAGCATATTTATTCATGTAGTATTCCTTAACGATTACGAACTGTACATGAAACAATAATAATAATGTGAACGTATTGATATAGAAAATATGTTTGAATTGGATTTGTTATTACCGGAAGAAATGCTAATCCAATAGGCAGTATCTTCCTTCCCACTTTCCAAAAGGGGTTCATATTCTTTTCAATTATCATTTTTCTTGCAGCTAAAATAATTATAATATGGAAACAGGGTTTTTTGTTGTTATAGTATATATCTAACTAAAATATATTTTACTTCCAATAGGATTAAGCGAATGGGTGAAGAAATAGTATGATAGGCTTAAAGAAGTGAACATGATAGCGGGAACGATATGATCTCGTGAATCGAATGATTTGCCTGGTTCAGCTTCTGTATCCCTTCATAATAATTAGGTATATAATATATCCGAAGCATCGGATATAGATTATGTGCACATAAGGGAAACAATGCATGTAATTAAATGGTTTGATACATTTGAGGAATTTTTGAATCTGTTCGTTGGGAGGAAGTTTAAACTAGTCTGTCATTTTGTTAATTATTTTTTGGCTATTTATATTGTTTTTGTTAGTTTATTTCTACTCTAATCTTTTATAATAATAATGCACAAATAAATTAAAGATATTTATTATATCTATGTAAAAACTAAAATAATTATAATAATAATTATCGACTAATATGAATAAGAGATATGATGATACCTTTATAAATATCATCAAATGAAATCAAAAGGAATTTTTTTTATTCGACTCTCATAGTGATCCTTTTAAAAACTTAAACAGATATGTGGTAAAAAAAAAATATGTATATTGTATATACAAATAACATCATCCATCATCTCACATTTCTTCTTCGTTTTTCTTCAATTTGAATATACTTTCTACGACTTGGATTTATGTTGAAGTACTTTCGAAACCACAAAATGCAGCCCAATCGTTCACGACCAGTCCTGCCGCCAGCACATCTGAACCACGGTTGATTGTGCCTGCGCAGAGAGGAATCTGCAATAGGTTCGACAGCTCATCCAACTGCTCAACGGGGGTCTGAGGGTGGACCATACCACCATTGTTATTGAACACACAATACGTGCCTACCAACACGTTATTGGCGATGGTAGTTCTGAACACCTCCACGCCGAGTGTGTCAGCAATCAGCTCTTCTGTCTCCTTGTCGAGATCGGGGTGGATGAGTGCCACGTAGTCATTGCATGTGATGACATTTCCCAAAGCAGAGAGCTTTTCTTCAACTCTTTTGATTCTGACTTCTTCTGGTAAACTATTTCTGATGACTTTGAGTTCGTTATCAGTCGTGTTGCTGGGAACTAACAAACCCTTTTTATTACCTATTCATTTTGTTTCAAACAAAGGAAAGAAATGTTTCAATTTTTTGGTTAATTAAAATATATATGAAGATAAATATACCTGCAGTAGTTCTTCCAACAATCTTTGTGCCTCCAATGGTGGTCCTGATAACTGGGATGAATGATCCGAGCTCGGCTTCAAAGCTGCTGTAGAAACTATTGGAAGCGCCGATTGTTATGAGACAATATCCGTTGGTCAGTTTGGAGAATACTCCTATATCGTTTGAGTGTTCGTATTTAAGTCTTGTTGCCATTTTTTTATCTATTTGTTTTTTTTTACTTATTTTTTATTATAATTATTATGAGTATTTATATTTTGGTGAGAGGCCTAATATATGTATATTTATGTATTTATATATCGGGTTTAAAATAATAAAAGATTTATTATGAGCGTTATTTATGATAACATTTTATTAAATATATTTCATTTAGACTTAATGTATTCATAAGAAAGAACGAAATTAGTGTTATATAATAAATAAATAGAAATAGTTTTCAGTTCCCATAAATTGTAACTAATGCTTAATAATCAACATTAATAAAAAAATATAAATATCTAACATAAATCTTAGTGTAAATTTAGTGGAGAAAAATAGGAGAATAGAAAAGTTACGCATCACAATATTTATCAACAATGAATTATTTATTATTATAGTAAGTATTATTATTTCCTCAATCCATCGCATATAAATGAACAAGGCTGCGCATATTACTCAGATTCGCATGGTTATCCGTTGAAAATATACTGCCTTATTCCGTCGACAACGCAGTCGACAGAATACTATTCTTTCCTTCTTTCGTCAGCAGTTTACACAACAAATCCTGTTTCAACATCATCCCGTTTCCCATATTGCTACGATTCTTACCACAGCTTCGCCCATTCGTATTAGTTAGTGTTCTAGTCGTTCTATTAGCAGAAATAATAGTATTATGATCGGATGTATCGCTCGTAAATCTGGAAGTACCAGCTCCAAACGCACTTATAAATTTCGGAACACTTTGACTTCTCGCTCGAGGAGCAGGTTTATTTATTGTTGTGCTTGGACTGGGGGCTTCTTCGATATTTAGTTTTTCTTATTTGTGTTCATCATTATAAAATACTCTTTTTGCTTGACTGAATTTGAACCCTAGAGGCTTCGAAGCAGTGGCTGTATGGTTGTACTCGCCTGGACCCAATCCTGAACCAAGCGAGATGGCAGGTGTGCGGATGGTCGTACTTGCAAAAACTGACTGGAAAACTTCTTGGTTATATTTAGGACCTGGCTCAATATCGTAATTACCAGGACCTGGTACGTCCTTGGTTTCAAATCTATTCCTCATCTGCAATAGCTAGAGAGACGGTGGCAGACTTGAGTTTTTGCTGATCATATTGAGAAGTTCTTCCTTGCGCCTTTCGTTCTAGATTTTGATTTCCTCGTACTCTTTGTTAATCTGATTTAAGTTTTTCTAATTGTCTGGCTGTACAGTCTGCTCAAATATGTTATAATGATTATTTTTGTTTGTATTATCCCTTGGCGCGTCCATTCTATTTTATTATTATTGCTCGTACTGTGGCTGTCTAGATTAGTAAGGTTTCGGGATTATGG
This sequence comes from Halesus radiatus, assembly GCA_022606495.2. Lineage (NCBI taxonomy): Eukaryota > Metazoa > Arthropoda > Insecta > Trichoptera > Limnephilidae > Halesus > Halesus radiatus. The sequence goes on along the minus strand of JAHDVE020009539.1, from coordinate 29,264 downwards.
CATAACGATCAGGGTAGGTAGACTTGGCAAAGCTATACCCGATCGCTGAAGGTTTTAGAGGAGCTATGTCTTTGTCACGCATGTTTGATTCCTATTCAAAATCGGGTTGATAAACTCTAGTTTCTCTCTAGAGTGCTTGTCCGAATTCGTTCCTTGCATGTGGAATTGATACCGAAGACTTTGTGATGCCCCGTTTCAATTCCTACCCAAATTTCAAAGGAGAAAGTTTGGCTTTGTTTCCCTTATCATTTGTGAGTAATCTATCCTTCGTGATTTGGTATTCGCCTGGGCCTGGAATTTGCCTGTGGTTTGTTTGAAATCGTTAGGAAGTTCCAAAATTGCCGAGTTCATTGTCAGGGATTTTGGGGCCATAGAGACTGCCAGTGAGGATAGCTTTATGTTGGTTGAAGGAAGATTTGCTCTGGTAAGCGTTCGGTGGAGGGTTATAAATGCGGGCATCTAGAAATGTACCCGTTTGAGTATCTTTTGGATTTTTGAGAAACATTTATATATATGTGTATAATGGGTAATGTAATATATTTTTATATTTTTTACTATTTTCGCCTTATCTATTATTTAATTATATTATTTTTTAGGTAACTTGTCGATATTTTTTTATCTCCTTTTAAAAGGTACCGTGAGACTATTTTCAAATATTGTATTAAATATATTTATATTTAAAATTAGGTTGACATAAGTAAAGAAAAAACACGACTTCCATATATTTATACTTGATCGACGTAATAAAAAAAATAACGCATGAATACGTACTATGTGATCTGTGCCTCGGTAGTATTAATCATTGCTATTATGATTACTAAACTTAAAATCCAACTTAAAGGCAAAATCATCAAACTCAAATGTCTGGAAAAACCCACCTATTTCATCAGCTACTTCCAGAATATTCTGGCATTTCTCAAACCATGCAACGAAAACACACTCTCAGTCACCAGACATGAGACCTTTCTAAACACCAATGCTTCCATAGACTGGGTTCGAATCAACCTTACAACTTCTACCTATCTTAATGACGACACCGGTAGAAAGATTCTGATAATACTACCCGGAATCACAGGGACGAGAAAGTCCAATTATATAATAGATACCGTGAAGGCTCTAGATCCGCAGGAATACAAAATTGGTATTTATAACTATGCTCTCACAAGTAATGTAAAAAAGGTCGGCAAGGTCGATATCATGAAAGATCTGGAGATCGCATTACGTGAACTTCGAGAAAGGCATACATAATGCGTTAGGGTAGACTGCATCGGTTTCAGCTACGGAGCCAATCAGCTTCTCTACTATTTGGGAACTAAAGGTGATCAAAGCCTGGTAGATAAAGGGGTAGTAATCGGTAACCCATTTGATCTCACAATCTGTTTTGGATACTTGAGTTGGATTTATGATTTTGCACTCGCCAAACTGCTAGTAGGAAAAATTACGTCGATGTGGCCGTACTTCTAAGACTACAAACTGGATCTTGCTAACATAAAGGCTAGCAGGAGTTTATGGGACTTCGATGATAGATTCACCATTCACATCTACGGCTTTAAGTCTGTCGAGGATTACTACAGGATTTTGTCTTCGGGTCAGTATGTTGAAGGGATAAAGAAAGAGACTTTGGTGATAAGTAGCCAGGACGATGAAGTTTGTTCGATCAAAGCGATCACAAAATACTCAGAGAATATTACTTACATTATTACGAACAAAGGAGGGCATGTAGGGTTTTTGGATTGGAAGTTTAGGTTTTGGTTTCTGGAGCCTTTAAAGTAATTCTTTTGTGATTCGTCTCATTCGAATTGAACAATGTCTTTAAACGAAAAAAACGTAGTATTTTCTGTATATCCTGGAATAGTTATTTACTTTTGCAATTATTCTGAATTTATATTGACTGAATATGATATTTAAGTAAATTAAAAAATAAAAACTAAAAAACATGACAAATAACAAAAAAGTCATACTAATATTATTTTAATATTATTCTATGTATATAGTTGTTTAAAGTGGGGATATAAATATATATAATTATTTCATATATTCACACGTATGCATATTATTTACGCCCCAAAAGATAAACCCACATTTGTTATTCATTAAGACCAATAAAAAAATCAATCAGTCAATTCATAAATCCATATTAAATTTATTAAAATTTTAATAAGCATCATCAAACAAAATGATTACTTACATACTATTGGCATTCATCTTTTCCGTCGCACACCAATTGGTCACTTAGGATAGACTATCTTCAACTGTCGAGGCTATTCATAAAGATCCTCTTGTTAACCTCGTCATCGTCTACGACTCCAAATCTCCGAATCCCCGTACCTTGATCTACTCTTTATGAAAATATGTATTCTAGAAACAACAATTGCCATTCTTGACGGTATCTAAAAGTTAAAGACGAAACGATAGGGATATTTTAAGATCAATCCTATTGATTGTTCCGAACTCGAGGAGGGACTTGGATAGAAGTTTAGTCCTTGTTCCTAGTCCGTTCGAAAGCATCTCCCAATACTAACAGTGACGGATCCTCCCCTAAATCTAGTTGATCCAGTCACTAAAAAATCAGTTCTAGCCAAAGATGTCCCTTATGCAGGTTCACTAAGCGACGATGTTATCTTTAAATTCGCTGCGTAATCATTGTTTCCGAAATAACATATTTTGTTTTTTTTGTCTAAATCTGTTTTAATTATGTATAATACATTTCATATAGAAAACATTTGAAAGCATATAGTCGAGAATTGACAAATTTAAATGACTTGAATCGATTCAAGTCTCAATATAAGAACATCCCGACGATCCTTTATCTAACTGACAAATAAGATCTCAGTGCATACTATAAAGCTCTTACATCTCACTTCAGATATTCAATTGCATTTGCCCACGCATTTGCTTCAAGTTCATTCGTTAAATAAAACCTCAACGCCACTAAATTCCCACAATTACTTTTTAATACTACTAAACCCATCGAAATCCACTCAAAACTGCCATCAGAAATATAATTACTTCAAGGATTAGTCGATGTTGACACAAAATTAGAAATCGTTATTTCGTAAGGAAACATAGAAGAAGAAGTCGGGGACCGATCGATTCTCACAAAGGAGCAAATCAATGATAAAATCTACACCAACAATCGATATATTTTGGTTCATCTCTCTGACGGAGCAGTTGCCCATCCGGAGTGGGAAACATGTAAGTTAAAATTTCAAAATATGTTCGAATATTTTGAAGGAGGGAAAGAAGTAGCCGAGGCTTTGTCCATCAAAGGCCAGCTCCCACAACTAGTGTATTTCCCGAAATCTCTCAGCAAAAAGGATGCCTTCAAGGCCACTTTCAACTCAAGAAGAGAGTTCAAAGAGATCCTCAGCTAAATTGGCTCCCTGGTCGACGACTACACGACCTCCCTCTCAAGTGACATGTAGATGCAGAAACTTACAGGCCTTCCCTTACATGAAGGAAAAATGGTAGCAGTTTTGTTCCATAGCCAATAAGTCTCCCTTTCTTACAAAGCAATATCCAACGAATAAATATATCGGGACAAAATAAGTTTCTACAAATTTAAGGATCCCGACGCACAGGTTATGACTAAGTTTGGACTGAAAAAACTTCCCTCTCTAATCTTGATGTTCAAAGATACGACTGAAGAAGCAACAAAGGAACAAACGAGCGCTGGGGGACAGAATGAAAAGGACGGAGATAAGATGATGCTCAAAATTGGCTCGTACAATGGGAAGTTCGTTTATAATTAAATGAAGTCCTTCTTTGATATCCTCGTTCCACAGACCTAGTAGCAGACTCAAAAGTAAGCCCCAACTCGCCAATTAAAAAATATAATGAAGCAAGCCCAATTTAAATCATTCTGCGCTGAGGACAACTGTTACTTATTGCTGCAAAACGGAGCTATTGATGAAACCACGAAAAAGGCACAAATATCTCTAGCTCAAGGTTTGACTCAGGCTACTGTATAAAATGTGGGCTATGTAGACGCAGTGTGCCACTCTGAACTGCTCACTTTCTTTGATATTCAATAATAAGATCTCCCAATAGTTGTGTACATAAACTCAAAATTCCACAAATTCGCAAAAATGATTGGCAGGCTTCAATAGCAAGTTTTGGCTCAGTTCGTTAAAAAGGTTGAGACTAATAAAATAATGTATCGACCATACGACTAGCTGGTATACGCGAACAAGGATTGTGTAGAATAGCATAAAAAACTCCAAGCCGCGAGAAGCTCAGGAGGTGCGTTGACGGAAGAAGAGAAGGAGCAGTTAAACGAGATCAGGCAGGCAGAGTTGGATAAGAGAAAAGCTGCAGAAGCTGAAGCAAAGAAAGCTTAAAAAGGTAACAAAAAAGGCAAGAAGAAGAAACGTGTTTATGAAGATTCAGATGATCTTTGATGTAATATGTGTATTGAAATATTATTTGATGTATACATATATATTTATTAGCTTACGAATAATTTATTTTTCCAAATATAGATAGATATGTGTGTAAAATATATATATATATCAGTACTTCGAAAGAAGTTTCTAGTGATGGGTTATCAAAGCATCCATTTCTGAACAAAACCACACAAATGGTTCTGGCTGTTTGTTAGTATTGTTTATACTCTTTTTAGATTTCACATCCTTGCTCTAGCTCACGTTACTGTTCAACCTGGGTTGCGACCGATGATGCTGCCCTTTATTCTTAACAACTCCTTTCGATGTATGAATTGTCCCTATCCACTTCGAACTCTCTCTTTCTGTAGTTTACCGATCTGTAGGCGAGAGATCGCTCATAAGGATAGCTGCCTGGCTTTGAAGGTTATTCTGCCGATGATTATTATTAATATTATTGTTTGCGTTGCCTTTGGACTCAATAGATTGGGGAATTATTTTACTGAGGCCACTGTTATTATTATAAGTATTTACATTATTCTGATTAATATTGTTATTATTATTATTTTTCGATAGTTTGCTATTGAGTTTTAGACTACCACGGTCAGAGGCAGGAACTACTGCCAAAGAAGGTAGGATGCTTAGTAGTTTGAATTTGTTAAATGCCGACTGAAGGCTAGATTCAATTTTGAGTCGAAAAAGACACTCGATGAGTGTAAAAGAGTAGTCCATTTGGATGACGACTGCCTCGCTCTGGATTTGCCTAGACTCCTCTTTGCAGACATTCTCTTAAACTATTCTTTTGAATGCAATTGTTTTATTGTTAATAGACCTAAATAAAAAAAATGTATTGAAAGTTATTTTTTGAATTATTTAGTTTGAACTAAATATATATATATATATTTATAGTGAGCATTTATTTTGGTATTTGTATTGTGTTTATATTTTTTTTTATTAAAAAACGATATTATACTTTTTGTCATAGATGTGCATGATGGATCTTAATGCTCTTTCTATCCTCAAATAGATCATCTCGTAAAGTGATAGTAGTTATTCGTTGGAAGGACCAACCGATTGACTCTAGCGGAGAGTTGATCGTTTGATGTTGTTGTTATTGTTACTATGACTATAATTGCACACATTATTCGAAAAATCTAGCAAATTTTATTAGTCTGACTCTTGTTTCGCCTGGTTAGATTTAATTGGGTAGCCTGTATGGAGACATTCTGGTTTCGAGGAAGAGCTACAAAAGGTTAAACGATATAATATAAATAAAAATGTTATTTCATTAATTTCTGTTTGTAATTTTTGATACTTATTAGAAAAGCTATCGTCCAACATGGGGTCCTTTTTGAATTTGTGATTTTTATATATTATGATATATCATATGCATTTATAATGATTAACAGAATTAACTAAGAAGATTGACCAAAAGAAAAAAAGGTTAAATCTAGGTAAAATAAACTAAATAAACTAAATAAACTAATATTTTCAGTTTAATTAAATGTTTGTGAATATTTATAATAATTATATTTATGTATGATTGATATTTCCAAACAGTAAGAATTTGCATTAAATCTATGTGTCAAAATATAGCCATATCCTTACGAGGCACAATTACTTGGACACTCTTCGCGTTCGATCCTCGCATCTCTGCCTGCGCATGCTCTTGTCATCACTAACTTCCATACCAAATAGTCATGCAGAACAAGCCGCCCTCATTAGTTCTCGATTATCGCCTGCACCTATCATCATGTGTACTCTTTGTGGTTTTTGCTCAATGACACTCGCGATTTGATCATCCTCAATTCGCAAGCACAAATCGTCGAAACGATAAAGGCCCCAAAGGAACTCAAAGATGCAATTGAGTTTCACTTCATCAACTCAGATCAATACCTTGCAGTTGTGTGTTCAGACAACGTCTTGAAACTGGAATTCGAAATCAGTACCAATATTCTTACAACACGATACCTCTCCAGTTTGGTCTTCAAGTTGAGCTTCGGTCCAATATCACCTTTCGAAGTTTCGCTTGATTTCAATAAATCATCTTCGCATAGAAAACTCAACATCAGCATCCTGGAAGCATTACAATATAAAAATTAGACTTCTCCTCCTATGAGCTAGTTTTTGTTCTGTTGGAATTAGACATAGATTTGTTATTACAATATCTTTACTAATTAAGGCAAAGTGCTAAAAAAAGTAGCGACCAGAGAGAATCCTTTGACCTGTTTGGCCTATTCTCATCTCAATAAACTAATGTTTGTTGGCAGTGAGTCGGGGAGGATCAAGGTATATAATGTCGCTGATAAAGATAAGAAAATAGTACACGAATTCGAAGGCCACCAGCAGAAAGTGGCTTGCATGACTTGTTATCATCAGGATTAGTTTCTTATCAGCGTCGGACTTGACCACTCAGTCATGGTTTTCGATGCAAAAAAACTAATCCATCTGTATACATTAAGTATCAATATGTTTATAGAGACTGCCACTTTCCTGTCGGAATCTACAGTTTTCTGCAAAAAAGATGGTTAAGACAAGAACATTATGATTTCCTTTCGTGAAATATTACACTCTGTCAAGCATATTTTAAGCCACGATAGCTCAGCCATCGGACTTATTACTAATAAACCGTCCACCTAGAAGAGAAAGTCCTGGGGTGTGCTGATTCTTTCGAACGAAACAATATTTGCTATTAAAACCCAGTAAATTGATAAGGTAAACACAAACGTGCTCCTTCCAGTGACGGCTTCCTCTGTTGTAAGTCGAAATAACTATATTTTCTAAGATCGTCTTTATCTAAGAACCGAATAAGGTGTAGAAGTTGTGGATCTTGTTGAGGAACCTGCCGAGTAACTTAATGGCAATAGGCCATTCTCTTTGGTGGCTTCAAGAGATTTTAGTTATTTTATTGATAAGAGAGGGTTCAAGGGTCTCATAACCATCAATTTCTTTTGGGTGGGAAATTTACCATACTTTAGAAATGCTCACGCAGACTATCCGAAAAGATAAAGGAACAATTTTTTATACTGGTGTGTAGGAACAGACAAAGGATATACTTTATTGTTCAAATAAACTATCGATAGCAGTAGTATGGAATCTCCGAATAGATATCTCATACGGCAAAAAATCCATGAGTATCCGATAACGTATATAAGTAGAGTAACCAACCCTAAGAATTCAATGAGCAAAGAAATGCCTAACTATGTCGCTTTGAGCGAGTTTGACAATATATTCGCATCACTATGCTCAAATAATGTATTAAAGATTTGGAAAATACAAGAAGTAGATGAGGAAATTAGCATCTTATTTACGTATCAACTTCCCCATTCCGTAAAAATCATCAAGGTATTTGAAAACTAATTTGTATTTGGAATCAAAGGAGGGGTCTATTCTGTGTTTACTGCTGCGCCTTAATATGGGACCACCTTAAATGATAATAAAAAAGTCTCAGTTTAGGCAATAACTGAACACAAAAAGAACGAACAACTGGCCGGAGATACAATAGGAATGAAACTGGTGGGCAATCAAGAACAGGATAACCTGGAAGGACACTAAGGTTAAATTTTATGTATTGATTGTCTGCTTTAATATAATTTTCACAAAATCTATATTAGTGGTGGTCAAGATAGTATAATTAGGATGTGGACTTCCTCAAAACTTACTCTTATGACGATTAAATACTTTAACGAAATGGATTATGTAACTTTTACAAAATATGATGGCGCTCTTGATATTTACGTTTCACACGAAGGAAGACTTAGCATTATTCAGGACACAGCTTATAAGGGAGTGATAAAATAAAAACTTCAAAAGCTAAGCACTAAAGGTATTAAAAAAGGAGTCAAAACAGAAGAGGAAGAGTCATCTCGAAGTCTTGAAAGTTATATGAAATCAGTGATAAAAAGAGATAAAAAGTGGCAACTTACTATTTTGCCAGTGGTCTTTCATAAGAAATAATAAAGCCCAACTCCGATCTCTCCTCAAATACGATCGAATCCCAAAGATAAATAGGCATTGTACCATCATGCCTCTGTTTCTTCGTCGATATAAAAACCATCTCCAACTTTATCAAAGCACCCAATATTATTTAGCTAGAGAAAAATGTAATCTAACAATCGGTAAATATTCCCGAAGTCAAGAGTCTCAAGCTTTAATGGAAGTAGTCCCCAACATCCTCTAAAGAATAGCAATGATTACTCCAAGAGAGACATAAAATAAGCTGCAAATAATAATAGTAATAATAATAATAATAAATTTACACTCTTGCCTTCGCTTCATAAGTTGAATAAAAAATATGAGTTTAAACTTGAGCTGGAAAAACTCGAAAAGCCAAAACCTACCCGCTCTCATATGACAAAGATGAAGATTCTATTAGAAAGTCTCGAAGGTTACAAGAAGAGTTAACCCATTTTTCTGTCCTTGGATGGAAAAAGCATTTAATGAAATACAACAATTACATATCTAAATTTAGAAGTTCAAAGGTTTAGAGAGATTTTCTGATTGATTTTCAGTTTAAAAATATTTTAACATAATAATGTATAAATCTCTATAAAGGACATCCAGACGTAACATATATTATAAGAATTGATTGAGTTCTCTATAATACATTATATTTTCAAATTAGTTTATTAAATAAGTGATACATACATACATATATATTTTTTTATTATTATTATTATTATGTTGTTTAGCTCTATGAATTTAGATATACTTAGGTAGATACTATTTTAATATCTTTTTCTTTATAACTTGTTTAAGATAATCAACTATTAATTTAATATATTTTTTGCTAAACAAAATATAAAATATGTATTCAGACAGAAGTTCAGACGGAAGATAAAACAATCACTCTCCCGAATTTTTATACGAGTATTTTATCAAACCAAACGATTGCCAGCAATGGGTTGAAGCACTCAACACTCTTCCCAGACCCGACTATCTCCACAGATAATTCTAGTTCTTACGCTGCATCGAGACTAGAAACCGTTCCATCAACCACTTTCGTGGGGCCCTATTCGGCAAGATCCTCGCCGAATAAATCTAAGAAGTAGTCAATTAGTACTCCAAACTGTTCCTCACCCCGATCAACATTGGCAGCAAAGAAGAGACATCGACTGTAGTATCGATACTTTCGCAACAAATCAAAAAACATTAATAAAAGCTAATCTTGTACTGCGAATACTTTGAGATGATGGACTTTACACATATACTGCGGGGATTGGACAAATTTGATCATAACATTCGCAGACATATACAGAACAAGCTGGACGAAGCCTTCTTGTACACACAAAACATTAAGCTAATGTGGTTCATCTCTTCATGCTTCCACGATGTTAAAAGGTAGGATAAGAGAAAGCATCTCCACTATGTTAAGCTTGATTTAGAAGTATCCCTCGAGTTTTTCCAAGATATTATTCGAAAAACTGAACACAAGATGGAGGGTGTCAAGCTACTTCTGAACCCGAAGGGAGAGGCATCCGCGGAATAGTTAATTGCATCGGATATTAACTTCGTGGCTCAGGCAAAAAAGATCTTGAATGCGAACGAATCAGAAGTAGCCTCGTTATGGATTGCGATTAAGGCCATTCGAATTGATGAGAAAATCAAGCAAAGTTAATCATTACCATAAATAGACAGAGTGAGAATCAGATTAGAGCGATTTAACTTCATGTATGTACGCAAGACTACCTTATAGATCGATAATTAAGTAGTATTAGACGAGGCTAAATATGAATATGAACAACTGCTCCTCCAGTCCATCACTATTATAGAGAAATTAGAATTACAATCATAATAGTAATCATAAAAATCATCCTAATCATCAGAATCGCTTATCAGGGCATTTCTTGAAGCAGAAATTTAACGATTTTTAGAATGTTCCAATCTTGACAAGCGTAAACAGGGGGGAATATTCTAATCCTTTCTTTTCGCTCAAGTGAAATTCATTGAACAAAGTGTTGCTAAACGCTTTCCAGTTCCTGGAGTAATCAAGAAATTTCTCACTTCTCCATATCTGGGACTCTTTATCAATATGATAGTATCGACAATGTTCCAAATGTAGTACATATTTCACAATTGTTCAGATATGGAGATATACAAATCGTACGCCTATTTCATCTAGTTTCTGAAGAAATGTTACTTATCTTTTGGGGAGAAAACATGGTGGATTCCGATTGGGTATTTGGAACATGTGTAGATTGAGAATTTCAGCTTCTATTGTTTGGAGTTTAGGCATTCGCTCAAATAAATTACCCAGCAACTCATCACTAGATTTAATGAAGATGATATGCCATGGTGCACTTACTATGACAAAGACAAAAAATAGTTTGTGGAGAGAAAGGTTTAGAAAATGGAATTCCTGACAGTCATCAAATACTACCTTAAAGACTGCAGGAGAATCAATAATGATTTTCTTGAGTTCCCAGAGCCCATCCCCACTGATCTGGAAACAGCAATTCTCCTGGTTGAACTCGTCAAGATTCGTTTTCACGATCTCGAACCAAACCACCAACAAAAATAATACTACACGACGTTACTGGACCAGGTTTCCCTCTTTAATGTCAGCCCGAGATTCAGATGGTACAGTGACCAAACCAGAAAAGTTAACCGGCATGACAGAGAAATCGAGTTCTTTGCCTTCTAGCTTGCCATTAAAAATAGAACATATGCAGATTTTATCAGAAAACTCATAAACCTCAGGGAAACTGCCTACATAAATAGCGTAGTTAACGAAATCAATATTGTCGATGTACTCGAAAGTGCGAAATTTTGCAGAGGAATCGATTTGGCCGATCTAGAAATCAGCATTGGAGAAGAAGCTCTCTTCGACGTTCTCTCGCTAATGAATTCATTGATGGACAACCCTTTAAATTTGAACGACCCACCTCTGGAAGACTATTCAAGATTGACACTTCTCCACCTCTGCCTCTATGTCTACAACTTAAAAGTGAAAATAGCTCCACAGTCCCGCCAGTATGAGTCGATGGCTTAGAGAATTATGGTTCCTTATATGGAACTACCGTCTTAAAAAACAAATCGTATCGTCGATATGTATCCTTGTTTTTTCCAGAAAGGGAACATCAGGAAGAATGATAAACAGGGTTGGTACGCCTTTATTGATCACGTTCTCCTAATTGCGGACAGTCTCGCCCAATGCATTTCCAACAACGGAGACACGGTCGAAGGGCTTTCAAAGAAGATCGCTCTCTTTACCAGTATTTTGACTTGTAGAGTCAACTTAGACACCAAACCCAACACTCTTGCGATTCGCAAAGAACAACTAGGCTTGGATCTCCCTGAAATTAGCATGAAGTTCCTCAGTGTGCTCTCTGTAGATACTCCAGCCCAAATTAAAGCCCTCATTCTGTATATGTTTGTCCCTCTCCAAAAAGGATGTCCGGCTGACATCTCAATCAAGAGCATCCTGAGCCCCGAGCTAATAACAGCAGAGCTCTTACAAACCCTAAAAAACAAAATTCAGAATAATATCATAAAAGAAGATAGAGCTCGCAGCAACACCAATGATCCCAACTTGACTGCAATAATCGAAAAAGTCTGTGAAGAGGTGGCTATGGAACCCAGTTATGAATCTATATCCTATGAGGCAGCAGTCGAACTTATCAATATGATCAAAGGCACTGATCCCAGAATAGATTTCTCCTACCACAAAGAGACAAGCGTCAAAAGATACGGGGTGCCCTACCTTTTATACTTGGTTTATGTATCATCCACTGACAATTATCCTTAATTCAAAATGTTCCTGAGAGAACTCACGCTCAAAAAACGCGACCCGAACCAACCCCGCTATTCGTTCTCTGCAATCTTCAAGAGCAACTCTCTGAATGCCGCATTGTTCGAACAAATCCTCAGTAAGGATAAGCCAGAGGACAACATGGTCAAGCAGTGGCAGTCATTCGTGGAAGAGTTCGGCTCGCCTCTGGATGTCTTGTTTCCGGTGGTCAGCAATCCTGAGTTTGAACCTGGACGAGTAATCGATATAATAGATTACCTGAGAGTGCTGGATAAATGGAAAATTCAAGACTCGAAGTCCTTGAAATAGTTAAAGTAGAATTTCGATCCCAATCGCATCGAAGTGACTGCCATGAAATGCGCCGAGTTTCTAAAAGAGATAAAATTTGATTAAACGAAGCCTATTAAAAATATTCAAATCATTAGGATATTCCTGTGTGTCATCGCTCTCGCAAACAAATCCACAGATTACAGCAGAGTTTTAAGATAGTTTATTAATGCAAACACCGATGCCTTAGGCCCAATTCTCAGTCACCAGCAACTATCCGAAGTAGGAATAATCGACTTCATATTTATTATCAACGAATTTTTAGTCGGTGAGATCAGAACTAGCCTAGCAGAACTAAAGGATGTCTTTGTCTTCCAGTTGGCTTACGAAAGCAGACAGAGACTCAAACCCATCATTAATAGAATATTCAATATGGTAGTTGCATGCGAGCATCAAGTGTTTGCTATTGACAAACATCAAATCAAACCTATAAAGGCAGACGAAGGGGCGATCGATGAAGATGAAGAAGCCTGGTAAAGCTAGAAAGAGGGTGATGATGATGAGGATGAGGACTTCTCGGAAACAGATGAACCAGTTTCCCGTCAACCCGCGAAACTAAAAAATATTGTAGGAGATTAGCATATCATGCAGCAAATACAGTCATTAAATATAGACCACTATTCAAATGGTTAAAGTGTTAATATACATATTTCAGCCAATGGATAATCATAATAATCACAGCTAACAGAAAGTGACTCAGACAATGTTGTGCTTTCTGAGGGAAACTAGATGCACATCGACAATTAATAAGAATATTCAGGGGGAAACAGCAGCAGTGCTTCAGGGTACGTTTCTGAGGAATAAATCACTAACATGTTGATAAACAAAACCCCTAATTAGTATCCCGCCTACCTGGAATACATCCAGGCGCGGGAAGAGTTGGATGTCGCCATATTAGGAGAGTACGAAGCACTAGAAAAACAATATAAAGAGAATAGGGGTGCAGTAGACAAATCTGTAGACGCGTTAATTGCTAAAATATCAAAGTCTCTGAATACCGTCGGGCCTGCCAAGAGACGCATAGTCGAGAAGATCAATTGCTCTTTGTATTCAATACTACGTTCTGAATACGGTCTAGAAGAAAGACAGAATTAAGTCATCCATTAAATTAAACAGATCAAAGCATTTTAAAATGTCTTTGAAGATTCTTCTTTCCAGTCGTAAGAGGATGAAGAAGAGAACTAAGAAGACGAGGGTGAAGATGATGAATCTTCTGCTCAAATTCAATACATCGTGGATGACGATGATGATGAATATGGTGAAAATGGATAATCTCAGGAATAAATAGAGGATATAATAAGGCCTTAAGATGAGGAAAACAGTAGTTAATAATAAAACAGTTTCGAATAAAACTCAGATGAGTAATCTGGCCATCATAAAGAAGAACAAGCGGAAGAAGTGAAAAAACTGAAGAGGAACACAAAAAAGACTTAATCTCCTTCATAAGGCTATCATATGAAAAATTTAAAGAAACCTAACTTTCATATTGATGAACTTCATAAAATAATCGAAATCTTGCTCTACCAACTTATGATCACCCCTCACTCTTCAGCTTAAAGGACCATCAAGGCAATCATGAAGTTTCTAAAAGCTTCAGTTCGCCTCAGATCGGTGTTCATTAACTCAGGCATGATCCTGATTCGTCTCGACGAAGATACGGCATCGGGAAAAATAATATCCCAATATCCATTGCTGTGGAAAGACTTGATGGAGACAACTTCTGATCTGAGCTACTACGAAAACTTCACTCTGAACTACATCAAACTGTTGTCGAGTCTTGCAAGTTAGATAATAACACTGGCCCTCGGCTACAACGAATAATAAAGTCCTACAGATAATATCGAAAGTTTGCGAGAAAAATGCCATATTTAGGACCAAATACATCTCATCAGCTTAGTGTCTCTGGCCATTCGCAACTGCAAGGACGAAGATTTAGTTGAGGAAATCGACAGTGCAATTACTGCACTAGGGATAACTGCCAGCTAAGTTTTCCAGGACGACGATGACTCATAGCCCAAGAATAGTAAATCGAACAAAAAAATAAAGTTGACAAGCAAGCACATCAAACCGTTATGTCTGTAGTCCTTTAAAAAAGGGGCCAAGATACACAAACTATCCCATGTGATAAGTATCATCGACAAAAACCCCAATAAATTCTTGAGCGTCTACCTCAAAACCATAGGACCAAAAATATTAGAAGAGTTGGAAACAATCAACAAACGTTTCCTCGCCGTTGATGCCGAACTCTCCAAAGACAGTTCGGAGAATTCAGTCCTACACATGTACTAAATCATCTACAAAATCACTGAAGTCGTTGGGGATGAGTTTGAAATATTCTATTTCTCGGTGAAGAACCTTCTCTAAAAGGTTTATACTGATTCAAAGAAAAAGGGTGAGTAACTCGCGATCAAACTGAGCAAGGACGAAAACCTCATCAATATCTGCACCCTTGCTGTCCATCACATCAACTTTGTATTTAAGCATTTTAGAGATATTCAAGGAACCCCTCCCGAAAGATTTGAAGAGTGTATTTACAGCGAAGTCGGGTTGCTTGATGTCGCTTTCATGATATATTCGATTTCTGTCAAAAAGAAGCAGATCACCATTCAACCTGCAGAAGACATAAAAAAATACCTGGACGTTTGCCTGCTTCATCCCTAAAAATATCCAATCAAAGACCTAGAAGAAGTACTTAACCTCACACAACCCTTCCTCGAACTCGATATGTTCTGTATTTCAAAGTACCAGAAGGTCATACTGCCGAGTATCATGAACAAACCTTCATCAGGGCTTCATCTGCACCCTAATTTTAGATACGTAGACCTCCAGTCGGAAGAGGGAGATAATATGCAAACCCTCAAGATTCGGAGGGATTGCTCATTCGAAATTGCCTTCCACCAGTTTAAGAAAAATAGTTTTAGAATAGCCTACTTCGGGGAAGAGGGCAACGACCAGGGTGGGCTGAGAAGGGAGTTTATGATTGGGTGGAACGGAGTAGGAGTGCACGAAGAGAGCAGATTTTTGGGAAAAATTCTGGCCATCGCCTATAGAGACTAGTTGCTGTATGGTGGACAATTCGATCTGTCCATGGCCATAGCCATAACCTCCACGACTCCGACTCTCTAACTGCTGCAAGAAGCAGATCCAGAGCTATATTCGAGGCTGAAGTGGCTCTATACTAACCCTGTGGAGGATCTTGAACTCACCTTCTCCACGATCCGGGAACTGTATGGCCAGAAAATAGTATAGGATTTGATCGTCCCTGACGGAAGGAATGTGGCGGTGACTGACGATAATAAAGATAAGTATATTCAAAAAATGGTGTAATTCTATTTCTTTGCAGGCAGAGAGAATGAGATGAAGGAGCTGAGGGAAGGCTTCTATTCGGTGGTTCCAAAGAAATGTGTCAAGATACTAAAGCCAACGGAACTTATAGACAAAATCTCAGGAGTCAACACCATCAATCGTAACAAAAATTAGCAAATATCCATTTTACTACAAATAAATATTTAAATCATCAAATGATCGTTGGTTATCACTTAATATTTTATTATTATTTTTTTAGTGGAATAACTAAAAAAGAATGTCGTCTATGAAGGCTATTCAGCAGGGTCATAAATTGTGAGGTGGTTCTGGGTCGAGATTGCTTCATTCTCCCTGAAGTAGAAACAAACATTCCTGCAGTTTCTAACAGGATCTCACAAACTCCCCTTAGGACTCAAAAACTTTAGCTTTACTATTGAGAGAGTATTCGATACTACTAGACTACCTGTGGCACATACTTGGTAAAACTACTTATAAATAAATCAATATTGACAATTATGACATATTTAAAATTCGTATGTTTTTATGGCTATAGTTTCAACACACTTGACCTCCCCGAATACACTACGCAACAATAATTCATCAAAAGGTTCAGAATGGCGGTGTTCGAAGGAAACGATACTTATGGAATTATGTGATTAATTCTTTCCAGCTATTTATTTATATATGTATGTATAAAGAGTAAAAAAAAAAAGAAAAACTATATTTAGTTAACACTACTATATTTACATACTTTTTTTAATTTTCATAATGAATATACATATATGATATCTTAATAAGAATACTCAAATTTAAAATATTGACGATATTGATATTGTTTTTTAAAATTGTGTCTATAATTAATTATATTTTTTGAAAATTCGAATAATAAAATTATTTCATACTGAAAATCCAATGTATGCCGACGCACTCGAGCTCAAACGATAAAAATGCAGATTAGAAATCAGGAAGAAACAAAAAACAGAAAGACTCAAAAACAATAGAATCAAAAATGGATTTTTCGACCCTAACTATTAGCAAACACGACCTGTCAACTCATTTTCACTCCGATCTGTTGAGACAACAATTGAATAGTAAAACCGGATGCCCTTTGACATTAAGAGAACCATATCCATCCTCGAAAGTCTTAAACAACTCGAACGCAATCTCATATGCCAGTTTACGGTACTTGCCTACTTCGAGAAGCTCCATCGTTACTACCGTTAGGAGCTTTCTGAAAAAGGAGATAAAATCGATTAAGAATACATCCATCTGATTAGCAGCATTATTCAGCTGGTGGTAGAATACATGGAGCAAAACATCGAGAATCTCAATAGTGGTTCTACGATCAATAGTTCATGTTACTTGCCTGACAAAATGTAGGAACTGTTAAACAATGTATAATTTCTAAATGTTTGGAGCATACGTGCTCGAGCCTTCGAGCCTAGTTACAAAAGTTCGGTAGTCGAGAAGTTCACTATTTTTGTCTAGAACAATTTTGCCCAATTTACTGATGGTGGAATTGTTGATATCATCGGCATCCTTTAAATATTCCTCAAGTAAGATCCACCATTAACCCTGGCCTACAAAGACAAATGTGCAGATGTACTCCAAATGATTGTGATGAGCATGGACCATCTGGCTTAAAGTCCCCTGTTCGTGCGAGTAGTTGAGTTACTCAACGATATCGGAGTGGATGACGGAGCAATGCAGCTGCTCCACAACAAAGAAAACCTCATACGCACTGTCCTATAAAATCTGAGCTCCTCGTCTGCCTCCGACGAAGCCAAGCAAGAAGGCGGAGAGTTCATAAGTTGCTTCTTCAAGTTCAGAGACCAAACGGCCAGCAAGTACATGGCAGACTACTCTGAAGTCCTGCCAATCCTGGGGAAGTACATTAAAGATTCTAACCAAGATGTAGTGCGAATCGCCATGTTCGCATTATCAAATATGGCAGCGTGTGCTGGTGAAGTCAACGCGTATTTCTTCAGGAACTCGGATATGTTTCTTTTAACAGTTCGGGCCTTCTTTTTGGAAAATGCCAACACACGGAAAGTGCAAGGAGAGTGTCTGCATGTTATCCGCAACTTGGTCAAGATGACATCGGTGAATCAGAAGCTCTTCTTATTCTAGCTCGGAGCCCTCAAAATAGTGGGTCATGTCATTGCGAATCGAGCAGATAATTGGACTTCCGATGATATATTGATGGCCCTCGATGTTGTTTCAATGATATCGGATGCTGCTGCTACTGCTGCTGCTGAAACAATTGAAATTTATAAAAAATAAATTTTTATAGAGTTAGAAGCGGGATTCCAGCTGAGTCGGCATTTGGAAGAGTTGACTAATGCAGAAAATATCCTCATATCGAACTGTGCTGCCAAAATATTGGACTAGATGGAGATTGTTTTGAAGAAAAACCAAGTTTATTAGCACATGGAATAGGAATGCTGAAAATTATAAAAAAACAAATTTATGAAGACGAACAAATCATCGAAGGGTTTTGATAGACATTTGATTTTTATTTTTTGTCTACTCTATCATTATTAAAAAAAAAATGAATGTATAATATATCACTATCACTATATATTTAAAAAAATATATATAGTTATATATAATTATAATAATTACTTTATATCCTATACTTACCATGTTTTCTCGTTCATTTATGCGAGTATTTAACGCTAACAAATATCGCAGCGCAGTCGATTCATGTAAACGACCCTCCAATATCATCCTTGCCTAATTAATTAATATCATCAATACATCTCGTATATAGTGGGCCCTGAAACACTGAGTGGAGCTAGTTTTCTTTCGCATCGTGACATGAAAATATTCAGAGCAGTCACTTTTGGATTTGTTCTGGGTACTGCCTTTCTGTTGTACTCTGATCCTGGCTGGTTCTTTGAAACATTCTACCATCCCCACTATAATAACCTCGCGGCTGATGTAATTAATAGCAATAGTCAATACAAAAAAAATATAACAACAATATATCATCTCATCATTTTTTTGTCCTTGTTATTTTTTTCAGTCAATTACTTGTGGAGTTCCAAAAGATATCGTTGAGGCCAATAGATAGGTCATCGAGAAGACAGAGAAACTTCATAAAGTGCAACATTTCTTATAGTCGAATAGATTCAAACATTGAATTTGACAAACATAAAATAATCCGAGTTTTGCTTTCATAGATCTTTTATAAAAACAACACAATAGATATACATAAATTATGCTTTAAAATCCAAATAATGATGTTTCTGTCTTTTTTTCAAAAGCTAAACTATAATCTATGTTTTCATTTACCAATGCAGCTATATCAATATCGTTAGAAATACATGACTTATAGAATAGAAATGTAATTCATCAAATTCTTCAAAAAAAACAATAAGACGATAAATATCAAATTCAGAGTTCCCCATCATCACCAGCCCGATCCGAACCATTTTACGAAGTCGTTGGCTTTGGGGAATGTTTGATAAAAACACCTCCAACAATCTGGAAGACAGTCTCGCGGGTACCAGAAGCCACAGCGCTGACTTCCAACTGACCATCACATGGACAGTTCTCCCAGTTCGAGAACATATATTTATAGTACCGAGATATCTTCAAATGCCGGTCGGTGTTCTCGTGCACAATATCAAAAGTATAAGATCCTTGGAGTTCATCATCGTCTTTTTGATTGTTACATTTGATCACCCAGTTATCATCTGTTTTTTAATATGAATATTAAAATATTGTTTTATTATTTTTGGCAACATAAAAAAATATAACAAAATATTTTACTTTAATCTCCGTATCCCTCACTTCCAAATGCTGACACTTCCTGTCCTTCAGTAATCATTGACATAAAAATGGATTCAGAGTGTAGGTTGCGTTTTGTCAGGGCGTGCTCGAATCGCACTGTATCTCCACATCTCACAACTTCATGGTAAAGCTTGACAGGTTCCTGATGCGCCTCCTTGATAGTCCATAAAGAGTTGTAGTCATTATCGTTGGCCATACCAGTTACTGACTGATACCCAGATCCTCGAGGATAGCGTACTTCGTGAGAATGGAGACTGTACATAAAGAGTGTATATAACTAAGAAAGATGGATTTGTACTGGTGGTTGGAGGCAACGCCTTTGAGACGTATAGTAGAACCGTACATGATCTTGGTCTCTCCGATTTTGTTGCTAATTTGCTGTTTATTGAAGTGGGGAATTACACCCAGGATCAACCCCGTAAACAATGCGATGAGTACTATACGTGTGACCATCTTAATGAATATCTATAAATTTTAAAATATATATATATTATATCTTATTATAAATCGTTTTTTTAATAATATAAAAATATAGATATTACCTATATATTTAGTTTTATATTTTAAAAATAATTTTCTATTATCATATAATCTATAAAACTCATTGAAAATATTATGTTAAGTGAATAAAGAAAATTCCAAATTCCTTCAATAAGATATAACATATCAACGATTTACAGCCGTAGTTGTATTAACAATAGGCCTTCTCTGGCTCCTGCTCTTAGTACGGGCCTGACTTATGCTTGGAAGTACGCTTTGCTCATCTTCATTGTCATATCGGTAACTAGTGTTTCCTTTGACTGCTCGCACCCTTTTTATTTCCGTGGTTTTCGAGAACATTCCAGAAGGTGGCAATGGAGATTCAGTCTATTATGTGGGGTTGTGGTTCAAAGTTTACGAAGGACGCTCGGGGAGTGGAGCCAACGTTGTAGAATATCCTGCACGCTGCGTTCGAGCATCAACAATTGCATCCATTCGGAAGTTATCTGAAGGCTTGTTGATTCTCCACATAATGAATTCCTCGGCATACGCTGTGTCAACTGCCTTTAATAAGTTGGTGAGTGCAGCTCTAACGAGCTACAGTTTATCCACGTTTCTTTTCCGATAATGAATTGAAGTCTACTCCTCATTTTCTGGTTTGAGCTCGTAGATTAGACCTTCCATAAATGATACAAATACCTCCTTCACAACGGTAAATTATTTGTGTTGCTGGCGCTTCTTCTTCAGATCATCGATGTAGAGGCAGTCCATCATGATTATGTTTTAGACGAAAACGGCAAGAACCTTTCCGACAACCCCCATACGCCTATCAGTCTCGTCCCTCCATTTCAGAAGATGTTTCAATTCGCACATGAAAGACTCAGCCTTGAGATCAGTATCTGTCTTGTTCTTGGTAATTCTGAAGTTGAACTGTTCGAGAATCTTCTCCAGGCCTATTGACAATTTCTCAATCTGATCACACCGGTCCATCAGGTGACTTCTGATCTTCTCGATTTCAGGCATAATTCCTTTGAGGGAATTAAAGAACTCGACCTCTTCAATCGGGATGAGTTTTTTGACAGTATCAAATATCTATGTTTGTTTATCCTGCACAAAACTGTCGATCCGACGAATAGTCTATCGTGACTCCAAATCGATACGCAGTTATATTTCGTTGCGAGCGTTGCTGACTTATTGAAGGATTTCCGTCCTCTCGATCCGGTCCATCTTCTCTTCCAGCTTCTTGATCAGAGCCAATGTTTCTACATGCAACTTGGTGGTGATTGACTCATGGTTATCAGCGACTACGCTACGATTTTCATCAAATTTTGCTTGAGCTTATGCTCGAACGTCTTCTAACTTTGTTAAAATTGTTTATTGGGTTTTTTCAGCCTTTTTCTCAGCCGAAAGAAGGCGCTGTTCGATGGATTCAATTTTCTTCAAGTCAGAAGCTTTCTCAATGATGGTTGGGAGGAACTTTCGAACTTCCGGAGTCAAAGCAGCATCGACAACTCTCTGAGTCTGTTTGAGATGGTGACTCAATTCAATCTCACATGTACGTTTATGTTTGTCGAACTCTGTCTGGGAGACATGCTGAGGAATATGTTCAAATAACTATTTCATTTTTCTCGCGGTGTCTGCCCGCTCAGTTAAGTACAACTGCAATTTATTTTGGTTCTCTAGGCTCTTCATCAACTCCATCTGCATTAGTGACTTCACCTCATCAACCTGCAATACGAGAGAATCCATCCTGGTGGACACTGTCGCGGATATGCCGAGGGTGTCCGCATGAATGGACGTGTATTTTTTCTGGATAGCATCGAAGTCTTCGCGGATGTTGGACTTGAACTCGTGTAGTTCTTGCTTGATAGTGGTTGATTCAGAGATAATCTTTTCGAGTTCCTCCTTTGTCTACACTGCCTCCTGCCTGATCTGGACCGACTCTAATCGCCTGGTCTCCAATTAGATGTTTGATTTATCTGAGTCACCAGCTGATTTATCTTTCTGTTCTGTAATGTAAGTTATATCAAAAAATATAAATATTTGTAAAATATTGTTTTTACAATAATATACAATTAGCTTCGAAGTTTCTGGATCTCAATGGTCTGCTAAGTGAGTTTATTTCGCATCTATTCCTGCGATTAGGTTATAGCCTACATTCTCAGGCCTTACATTTTGGACTGTTAGGCTTGGCGCACCACAACTCCCACGTGCTCCTCGATTTTGGACAGCAAAGGTGTCACCATTTCTAGAACTAGTTTGCGAAGAGAACTTGTGGTTTGGAATGATGAGAACTGTTGTTGGCCAGATAATTCATTTGTTTACTTTGTAGGATTCATTTTTGTAACAATAAATAAAAGTGAAAAAATGTATATTTTGTTTTTTTAAGTTATTATGAAAAAATAAATAGATAAACAGAAAATATTCATCAATGCAGATTCAATATGTTTATTACATTTTTTAATTCAGAATAATTATTAATCAGCATAATATAAACTCTTCTACTTCTTTTAAATAAATTCTGAGGACTCTCAATTATTTAGGGGTCAAGGTCGCTAGAATATCTTGCAGCGGATGTCCCGCCTCCAATTTGACGATGCAGCTCAATGCTACCCTTACGGCATTTCTCTGCTCATGCACGATGCGGTGCTGACCTTCCCGAAATACATCCGCAAGCCCACCATTCTCGCTGGTACTAGTCGTAGTGCCCTTGATGGACTCGAAGGTGGACAGGAGGTTGACCAGCGTTAACAGATAGAATTCCAAAATGTATCTCTCATATGCCAGCACTGTCGGGATCTGGAAACACCGAATCTCGGTGAAGTCTCGGTAACCCTGAAGGAGGTACATTCTCAGAAACGAGAGAAACTCGAGGTTGATTTTCGTCGCCTTTATCCGAAACTATTTGGACAAGCCGCTCTTTTGGACCGCCCCGTTTAACTCCAGCGTGCCTTTGAGCTCCTGGTTGATCCAGCCCCGAAAAATCAAGTGTTCAGGCAGCTAGTGCAGAGGATAGTTGGATATCTCATGCAACTTGACCCTGAAGCCAAAGGAGTCGTACTTGTTCTTTTTGAGCGCGAACCCATACCACATAGCGAGAAACCGATTCGTGCGTCGACCATAACCGTTGTAAACTTGTTAGTTGGCGCTTAGATTCTTGGTGGTTACCACAGAAAACAAGCTGTCTGCTCCTTACTTGTCCAGCCAGTTCCAGCTACTCTATTCTTCAATGGACTCATCCGTGCTGCTCTAATTTTACCAATCCGATATTGCTGCTTTCGGGGCCTCTTATTCGTGAAGTTCGCCTTTGTTATTGGGGTAAAAACCTTCTTCTTCGGCTTATTGTTGTTATTATTTCTGAGAAAGATTTGATTATTGTTTTTTCTTGAACTGGATTTGCTTTTCCTTTTTTCTTCGAAACAGGTCGACCTCTTTGCATCGGATATCTGCCACGATTTAATTTCTTTTAGTTTTATCCTCGTCGTCAGTGTCGTTGTCCTCTTCTTCAGATGAACTGAAATAGTGGATATCTTTTAAGACCGCTGTTTCTGTAAGGACTAACTTTAAGTTTACTTATTAAATCTAATTATCCTTGCGATCACTTTAACAGACCTGATTTCCAATTACTTCAGTAGAATTCGGCTTATGGATGTTATTATATTTAGCCAGATATCTTTATTTCCTCGTCATTTTTTGTGCTTTCTTTAGGGGCGCATCTCTCACTCCCAAACTTCGAAGATCGGTTTTATGCTTTTTCAATACGTACTCCGGATTGTTCTTCTACTAGTTCTCCAAAATTCTCGATACAATATAGTGAGTTGTCGAATCTTCGTCACAATGGTTACACATGTCAGCCAGAGGCACCAGACAGGTTTCGGGCAACGACCACCCGTAACATCTGGTCATCACGATGTTGTAAGCGTACATAAACAGTTTGCGCAGTTAAGGATCCGACAGTCCAAATTTCTTGATGGCTGGCTCGTTGTCAAGCACTAAAGATTTAACGTCCTCATAGATGCGTTACATTTCCTACTTCAAATAGTACCACTCCCCCTTAAGGTAGTCAGAGCCACATCGCTTCACGTCCTCCTCGTCCCAATCCATCATAGTAAATGGTGGGCCTGGCAAACACTTGATGTAGGGATAGTAGAAAGACTATTTTCCTTTAAGGAGCTCGTAAAAAAGACCAAAGGACAAGATGTTAAATTATGCATCATCGACAGTTTTCATATTGAACATTTCGTGCCCTTTTGCAAATGTGTCTTTGAGTTCGGGGTTCTCGAGAAACTTGGAACTTGTCATAATGAGGCAGAACGGGATTCCGATGAGGGCTTCGTTATCGGAAGTAGGAGCATTTACGGCTAGTCCAGTCTACCCGCTGGTAAAAACAGCAGGCACGATCAATCTGGAGTCGAAGTATCCGCCGTGGCTTTTTACCCAATCTACTAGCTCTTCGAACTATTTTCTTCGTGGATTTGAAAAGGTTTTCTCTTCGTTGAGCAAAGGCACATTATCTTATTTCATATGTTATTATATCTATATATATTTGAAATTAGGATTATTAAAATATTTTAAAATATATTTTGAACATTTAAGCTTTTTTTCATTTAAAAATATAGATATATCGACATATCGATAAATATTATGGGAAAAATATCAAATATAGGAAAATATTTTAGAAAAAAGTGTGGAATCAATACTTGTATTCAGAATACACTAGAGAGAAATGATCTGGTTAGTTCAAGATATTCAACAAATTATCAAGATACTTTAAAAAAAACGATAAGAAAGTATAAAGTTTTTTATCGACAAATATCATTTTTTATATATTTTTAAGTAAATATCAAAGCTCATTATTGATTTGCATTTTAAAATACTTGTAATCCATCTGGTTATCAAACCTTGTTTTGAGAGCTAACTTTTTGCTGAGGGGGTTTACCACATTGTAATATTTAAGAAGCCCTGATGGTTCCAAGTTCATTTTGAGAAACAAGCGTATGGTTTCGATTGTTGGAAAACCGGCATACCGGTAAGGGTAGAGCTTGTGGGAATAATAGAGTTTGCCTTCGAACGTTTATCTGCTTATGTCAATATGACTTCTCATCCTTATTTATTAAAAAAATCGATATAGTTTTTTTGTTATTAATATTGTTTATTAAATATTCTTGAAAAACTATTATAATTATTATTATGTTTAATAATTTATGTGTGTTATTTTTTTGCTTTGTAATTTTTTAAAAAACTTTGTATGTTTTTATATATTATGTGTATATAAATGAATATTATCAAAAGTAAAATATCAGAGTCTTCATTGTACATGAGTAAACCTCAGCGGAATTGGTGCTAAAGGTTCTCTCAAGAATCTTTGAGTAAATTTCATCTCATACTTTGAGTCAGTCACCTCGAAATCGAACTTCATCAATAGCTCCTTATACAAAATTGTTGACTCCGCCATCGCGAACTTCTGTCCTGGACAGTTTCTCACCCCAATAGAAAACGGAATGTGGATGCCCGAATTCTTTGAAACTGAAATATTGCTTTTGGATTCACTGTCGAACCAGCGACTCGGGTCATAGGTGAGTGGATCATCGTGGTAGATTGGGTCTATATGGTTTAATAAGTGGCAGGCCATTACCATTGTTCCTTTTTTTATTTGAGTGCCATCTGAAAAGGTATAGTCATTCACTGCCATCCTTTCGATGCCTGTGACTACTGGAGGAGCGAGTCTGAGAGTTTCTTTGAAACAGGCATTCATTATCTTCAAACTGGAATTGAATTTCTCCTGCGTCAGATTTCCTTAGGTATCCTGATTACTGGTTTAATTTTACTTGTTATTACTGTTGGAGCTATGGGTTGCTCCGAATTTTTAGCAAAACTCATTTCTTAACTCGTGCTTCCACTTGGGGTTCTTTGAGAGGTAGTACGTCAGCATTGTCAGAAACAGTCCTGTTGTGTACACCCCATCAGAAAAGAATGTAATAAATTAATCAATAATTTCCTCATCCGAGAACTCCGCTGCTAGGAAAATATCCCACATGCTGAACTTATTATTGGAATATTCCTTGTGCTTTCTTAGACTAAGTTGCTTCTGTAAAATGTCTCGAACGACCTCTCTAATTTGGATGATACGTTTTTTGAGTTCTCGATGAGACTTCAACATCCCCAAGTTAAATACGCCCATGCCTCCATAGATATAAGCCATGGAATATGATGCCCCGCACAGGTCTGCAATCAGATTCGAGAGGCTGATGGGGAATGGCTTTCCGTCTACCAAAATTTTGTTCAAATCTATCTGGAAATACACTTTGCCAATAATATATCCCGCACAAGATTTGAAAAAATCGAGACAGTTCCCAACAGTATCTCCATTTTTTATCCCGCCTACCGTTTCTCTGGCATACTCTTGGATATCTGGAAGCATTTTATCAATGAGGCCGTAGTTAAATCCTTCCGAAACCACTTTCCTATGTCTCTTCCACAGATCCCCCTCGATGAGCACTAACCCGTTTGGGGAAAGGCTCTTGACGAGTGCGTTCTGGAAAGAGTGTTTGATGAAGTCTTCCTTATTGTTGAACATGTCTTTTATTAACAAGGGGTCGGACAGCATAATCATTGCGCTATCTCCGATGTTTCGGCAGAACCCTTTCGGCCGCGGGATGACATTCGAAGTTAGTTGGATCCAATAAGCGTAATACTCGCCCTGCTTGTTGACGTTGTCCCTGTCTCTCGAGAAGGTACTGAAAATGGGGAAGTACTAAGTATTGAAGCCAACTTTTTTGTAGTGGCAGATAAGCAGGTAGGGTTTAATGATGTATTTGAAGAACAGATGAGAGATGAGCAAAATTGATATTAATGTCAGGATGATCATTATAATCATTTTTTTTTAGTTGATTGTATTCGAGGGTTAATTTCTGTAGGTATTTTTTGAAGAGTTTGCTCAATTGTTTGAATTGGAGTAATTTTGATCGAAATAGATACCAAATAAAGAATTATATACACAATATTTTAATAAACCATTTCTTTAATATCACGCATATACACCATATACATCAATATACATTATTATATGTTAGAAACAACTGTTTGATTTTGATTTTATTTCAATACTTTCAATATAATAAACGATCAAAAGATCGATTTGTATTATGCAACTGTTTATTCCTATTATATCTATCTCTATATACACATATATTTATGTTACTAGGATTCTCTCAGAATAGATGGCGGAATGGAAGTAACGTACTAATTTTAACTGTATTTTAAAAATCCTTTTTTTAATACTCATCATTTTTTGAAATGGAATTCAGATCTTCTCTCTTTGTATGAGTTAATATCGGATTCCCATATGTTCTTCCATTCATTGTGCATCTCGCTAATCAGAGCCATAGTTTAGTCTTTACCAAATATCTTCTCCCCATATGCAATAGTATTGGCTTTCTTGCCATCGTAAGTCTTGATCGTTTTAAACCATTATTTTATCGTACTTAATCTTACTTGGTCACTAAAATCAGTAATGCATTTAATCTAAAAAAAATAGATAAATAGCAGTCAATATATATTCCAGGTAAATAGTAATCCTTTGCGAATTAGTTAATATACCTTAAGCTTGTCAGCTTCAGAAAGGTCCATGACTAAAACCTTCCAATCGATTTCATCTTGGTCGATAAGACAAAATGATCCTAATACTCTCACTCTGAAGATGTCTCCTGTTTGTCTCCGGATTGTGGATAATTCAACAATATCAAGAGGATCATTATCTCCCTAATACAGGTATAAATTATAATATGTTTTAATATAGTAATTAGTTTTTTTATTATTATTAATAAATTTCATTTTGTTAGATTACATAATACCCTTAGTGGAGAGTAATATTGTTTTCCCAAGTCTGTGGTAAAAATCCGTAGCTGAACATCGGTGGAATCGCATAATGCCTCAACTCCAGATTTCCATGTGCCTTGTTCTTGCGGGTGTCCTGCCGGATGGGGTGCTGTTCTAGCTCTTTGATGACTTCCATCTTGGCTGTCGTCGAGTGGGGGATTTCGACGCAGCATGTGACTTAATCATTTTGCAGAGCCAAAGGGACATCGTTCCAGAATGATATTATTTATTTTCGTTAGTTCTAGAGATAAAGTCTTTCTGATGGGAACTCTGTTGGAAAGGTCTGTCTCCGTATGGTGAATTTGCTTTGAGAAAACCTGGAAATAATTTTGGCAAAGTTCATTTGGAATGATATAAAAAATATTATTATTATTATTATTTTTCTTAAATTGGGATTTTAATTGTGGTACCAAAAATTAATGCTATAGTAATGAAGTTTTTTTTAATGTAAGTTAATACAATTTGTTTTTTGTTTTTTTAAACTTCGGCATCAAGAGTATTTTGTTCTATTTGTTAAAATAATAACCTATTTTTTCCGGAAAGGTATATATCAATATAAATATAGGTGTATAAATGTAGATAGATAGATATAAAATATAGACATACCTGTATTTTTAAATGTGCTTACTTATTCGATAGAGAGATAAAGAATGTTAATAAAATAACTAAATGAATATATTATTTTTTCAGTCTAAAACGAATAAAAGGAATATGACCTATATATTAAGCGTGAATACTAAAGTTATTAACCACCATACAATAAATCCTTCGGAATATCATCGATTCTTTTTTTTATTATTCCAATGATATGTGATTGTGTTTCTTTGTTTATTTGTTTTTATATTTGTACTATTTACAAAATGCATGTTGTATATTAATCAAAAGAAATGCCACCAAAGATTTATAGAATATTAATTTGTTATCAGTTTCCCTTCAGTATGTGGCAAAGCGTGCTGGGCCTGGCAGATCCAGGGGTCTCATCCCCTAAAAATTAGGGGCTCTCCTACTAGTGATGGTCGTGATTTCTGCAGAAGGATGCATTTCGCTCTCGTAGTTCTATAAATTGTTCATGACGCCAATACTTAAAGTCGACTGGGATAACTTATATCGAGATTCCGACGGAGAGTTTGTGCAGCCCATTTTTGGAAGAAGATTGTTTTTTATTTTAATTAGTCTATCTCTCGTGGAAAAATAGGAACTGTTTTTTTTTTAATATTGATCTTTTTTAATATATATTTTAGAATATATATATATAAAATTATACAATATATTCTTTCACATCGATTTATAATGTATATATCTATCTATAAATCTATATCGATATATTTTGTAGATTTAAAATA
>JAHDVE020009538.1:65000-78023 GCA_022606495.2 Halesus radiatus | reverse complement strand
CTCACATATCGAGATGAAGATCTTTCCTCTAACATTTTGTGTTATTTTGAAAATTGATGGACTTTCGTGAATTTCGGCCCTCAATTGCGCTATATTAAAATAGTTTTTTTTGCGTAATAATGATTCGTGCTGTATTCCTTCACCGCGAAAATTGTGAGTTTTTCAATGACTGATACTTTGGATCTACTCGCGTTGACCAGAAACGACGACCACATAAAAGCCGATACTATTGCAAGGAGGTGGCGCCAATCAATATTAGTTACAATTTTTAAATGTGGAATTTTTAAAGTTTGCGAAAAATCTTATCTAATTTTCTTTTAGAAGAAATCATTGGAAATGGCTTTAAAGGCCGAAACAGCTGTCACAATAATAAAAACTTAAAAAACTTTAAAAAATGAATAATAACATAATTAAATTTGATATACATTAAATTTTAAAAAAATTAAACGGAGTTCTACGAATTAAATACAAGAACAATTCATTATTACTTTTACCAATCATCTCTGTAATAATCACAAAATTAAAAAAATAAGCGGAGTTCTACCAAATAAACACAAGAATTCTTACCAATCACCGCTGTAATAGTCACAAAATTAAAAAAAAACCTTTTTTGCTACGCGGGATTACCACCGTAGATTCATGACATCTAGTGCGTGGACCACTAAACTAGGGAGGCCTAAAAAGGCCTCAAATAGGAATTATTATAACTCTTGTATTCGAGACAAAAGGGTTTTGTAAAAGAAACTTTTCGAATAATGGCCGACATCGCGAAATATAGAGTCGATTATCATTCCGGCGAAATATTGCGAAAACTTTTCTAACTCTTACAGGGCTTCATGAAAAGCGTTTGAAATATTAATCCATCGATTTTCCAAAGCAATACGGAGAAAATTATTCTACGTTTTGTTATAATATTACAAAAACGATTTATATTATAGGGTATATTTATATTTTTGACGTACGAGTATGTGTAGTACCTACAAAGAATAACCCATTTTTTTGTTATTTACTTAAGAGGAACGGCTGCGCTGCCTGTTTCATGCATAACTTAATTTTGGATTTGAGGACAAAATACCCATCCAAACTGAATGATATATTTTTTGATTTAAAGGGTTAGTAAATATCTAGTACGCATGTGACGTATTTTTCTTATTTTTGTTTAAAATTATGAAGTATGTGCCTTGAAAAAAAATCAAATTTTATAATTTTTGAGGCAACCTAGACATTTTTTTGCGGGTTTATCATATTTTAAATATATATATATATATATATATATAAATTTTTTGTTTTTACATATTTTTTTACGTTATTATATTTACATAGCAGTGTGATATATATCACACATATGTAAAAATATGTAAAAACAAAAAATTTATAAAGAGGTTTTTTCGGGTCAGTGTTTTAAATTATATACGGCAAATTTGTATTTAAATATAAGATTGTAAGAGAAATTTTTATGATCATTAATTATGTCTTCATTATGTTTTACGGATTAAAAAAAAAATTATACTAATAAGTTGTCTACTCCTTTTACTTTATTGTAAATATGAAAAATATTTATGCCAGTATCTTTATCAAAACTACGGTTAATTGAAATTATCTGGTTAGCGAATTCAGAAAAGTTGTTATTTTTTAAGCATATCATATGTTCTGTAATCCCAATGTTAAATTTACGGATTGTTTTACTAATATAAAAAGACGATCAGTCAGTACGATTAAGTTTATAAAAATCAGAATTGGTCAATGCATAATTCTAAATTTTAACCTTTTTTTAAAGTTGATATATTTTTTCTTGTACGGAATTCTGGGTTTATGGTGGTATTGAGAATTTTTGAGCATTGAATTGAGAAATAATTTATTCATAAAATTCTTTGCCGTTGGTTACTGTTATTACTACTGCCATTATTATATAATAATACAAAATATATATTATATTAACAATTTTTTTCAAGATTGTATTAGCTAAATTAGTATCATAATGGTTTTTTGATTATTTAGCTAATTCTGAAACAGGTACCTAGGAAAAATACTCAAAATAAAGTGGTATTATTTTACTAAGTTAATTTATTTTTTGTAGGTATTTGTGAAAAGAATTTACTTTGTGGCTTTACATAATTATTATAATAACACATATATTGTTTTAAACTACTTCAATTAATGTAATGATCGACCGGTTTTGGAAGTCCCCTTCCTTCGTCAAGACTACATTAAGATTATACTTAGTCCTAATATATTAAATTGAAGTGGATTAAAACAAATGCATGTGTTTTATTTTATTTTATAACGAACAACCACAGAATTTTAGGTATACAATATAGTAAATTTAAATACTATTTCAACACTGTTTTCCACGAAAACTGTTGTACGATCTTGATTATTCTACAAATATAATTATGCAGGTTGTTACGAGCGACCTGAATAATTCATCAAAATTTAAGTTAATGTTAAAGTTCTTTGAAAGCTCTAGACAAAATCTGTTATTATCAAGCAATGTGAAACAACTGACCCATAATGCAATAATAACAGAAATTTAATAGAATATTCACATAACTTGAATATCAGAAACTTTGACGAAACGCTGAAATTCCCAGAAACAACCCGGCCTTAATCTTAGTTAGTACTGTATGAATATCTGTTTCGGTAACTATTCTCTAAAGTTTAAGCTGATCGCCTTCCTTGACCTAATCCCCAATGTTTAACGTTTGTTCCCAAAATAGGGCTTACATGGCCTGAGTGGAAAGCAGCCCGTAGATGTTTCCACAATTCAATTCCTTCCTCATGCCTTCAGATGTAATAACATTTTTTTGCATCGGCTTAATGGGGTTGAGCGCCCAGTCGGCAAAAAACTGGCAGTTTATCTATCAGCCTTTTTAGTTTAACCAACTTCTAATGATGTTAAAAAGGTTAGACCCAACCAACATCGTTAGCCTCATTTGCACACTTTTTACATTTTCTTTTTAGGATATTATTATGCGAATAATGGGATGGAGAAGAGGATGAAAGATAAATAGCTAAAATAATGTTTTTTCAGTGAGCCATGTTCACGATTCAGTATCATCTCTTGAAAATACATAGAACAAAATATATGGGTTCATTCCCCAGTCGCTCTCGTTCAAATATTTTATCACGATTCATACGAACGTCAGCACATTTGGTTCCTAAATAATTGATTTATTTCTTCATTGGATGAACAGTATTTACACATTGTTGGCTTTCGGTTATATATTTTTTTCATAATTTTTTTTTTATTGTTAAAGTAAAAGTCATCTACAATAATGCATATCGCTTACTTGTCTACCGTGATGCAGCGATACAAAAATATTCCGGAAGGGATTTTTTAGGTTTTTCTCCGCCACCGAATGGGAAGGTTATAGTGCAGAGTACGCCAATCCTGCCCACCATATCTGTCATAGCAGCCTGGATAGAGTAATCCCTGATGGCTCTCTGGAGAGCGAGACCGTAAGATATCCAGAATAATCGTTTTAATTTTGCATTAATACATGTTTTGTCATCACTTTATTTTATTTATTTTTCTTTTCACGCATTGTTGTCAATAATGACACATAAAGATGTGTTATATTATATATCTTCTGAAATATAGCATGATAACTATTATTATTCTTAAATTAAAGTAAATCAAATTTAATAATGTTATTATTAAATCCTACAAGTATTTTAGTTTTATTATTGTGACAGCGAGTTTCGGTGTTCAAGGCCATTTTTAAAATGAATTTCAAACATATTCGATTTACGTTAAATTTATAACTAAATTAAATGAAGTTCTACGAATTAAACACAAAAACAATATTGTTATTAAACTTCACCTTTCTCTTCCTCATCTCTTCCCCCCTCCCTTTACCTTCAGGCTAAAACATTTCCCTAGGGGGATGCCATAGTCAGTATCACTGGATAGTTGGCGTCAGTTGGGACTTCGGTGCAGTACTCGCATAAAAAATGAATCATATTAAAAAAACATGAAAACAGAATTTCAATGGGTACAAACAACCTGATAAAATTTTATTTGCTTTCACTAATATCGTCATGGGCGGAAATTTTGCACGATCAGTGATGGAGAACTAAGCTAGAAGTGGATTTAGCCCGTGGCGTCTGGGAAGGAAGCCGATGCTTTAAACCACTCGGCCAAAGTGGATTGTAGACCATTAAAAATAAAGTAGCTACATAATTTCATCGCCTGATTAGAGGGTTTTTGATGTTGACAATACTATTTTAGATTCTAAATATGATATAAATGGCGTTATTTTAAAAGACAAATTCTTCTTTCCAAAAATAACATAGTATAATTTAAAATGCGGTTAGATATCAGAAGATTTCTTTCCTAATAATTAACAATCCTACATTACATTAATAAATATAGAATATTCATAAGGATAAAATATTTTCTCAAGGGATTGTTCCGTCTCCTTACGGATAAAGATGCATACTGGCTATTATTTGGCATTTCCTGAAATCACCAGAGATGGCGGTATAATGATGCGTTTAATAGAAAAGAATTGGGAGATGAATTGCGTAAATTAAAAAAGTTATTTTAAATAATGCGACATATTAATTGCAAAATGTCCATCATAGAGAGCAGTAGATATATTCGCCTAATTAACGCTCTCTCCAAATTAAATGGGATTTTACTGGTTTTCTCCCAAAATCGCAGTTTTTTGTGCGTCAATAATAAGCGTGTGTGTTATTTTTTTCATTGAGAAAAGTGCAATATTATGTATGTGTCATTGGGACTCCTGCCATGATTGACCACATAATACATCGATAAAGCCAGCCACAATTATATGGATGATGTTCCGATCAAAGGTTAGTAGGTATTTTTTTCATTGAGAAAAGTGCAATATTATGTATGTGTCATTGGGACTCCTACCATGATTGACCACATAATACATCGATAAAGCCAGCCACAATTATATGGATGATGTTTCGATCAAAGGTTAGTAGGTATTTTTTTTTGTATTTGGGCATATTATAATAATTTTTTGATATAAAATTACTTTTTGAAGGGTTTAAAACCCAATTTAATTGGGTTTAGCTATTTACCCGCTTAAACTCAATTAAAGAAAATTGTTAAAATTACCATTTTGTTGTTTAATAAATTGATAAATATATTTTGTTATGTTTTTCCTAATTGTATTTTTGCGATACTATTGAATAAAAAACAAAAATTATATGTGTGTGAAACTGAGTTTGTAATACGAATTAGATTGTTGTGGTCTGATTTCTTTCTGCATAAAACAGCATATCTTATTTACATTTCAAATTATCCTTTCGTTTCGCGGTACAACCGGGTAAAAGCAATCAAACGGGGTCAATGAGTTCTTCCTCCTGTCCACAAATGAAACAGACGCCGGTCAAATCGTGCCATTACTCTATTAATCTGCGGGCGGAAATGATCCTCGGGAGGGTAATTTGTTGCGGCCAAGTTCCACCCATCTGTCACGCCACGTGACTGGGTGGACACTACCCCACTTCTCCCCGGGTGGGGGGGCGCGTCACATGCGTTGCCATAAACACGTGTATGGAATTATTTTATTATACCTATTATTAACATATTGTTATTATACCTAAATGTATATCTTCTATAATATGAAGAATGATGTCAGGTTACTTCTTGATCACATTTCGCACACTTGACGTTCAAAATAAGAAGAAAATTACTGAGTAGGAGTAGGAGTAGAGTAACACATCACGACCGGAAAACTTTACTCCAAACCAATAAAAACTCCGAGTAATGCCGGTTATTCAGCTAGTAACACATACAGAAGATTTTCCCGGGCGGTGTTTTTTTTTTTTTACAAATCTACAGTTTTATTCCGAGATTGGTGAAATTTGGCACACTTGACCTTCAAAATAAGGCGAAGGCCCCTTTATTCACGAGATTTCATTAAAATATCTCATCCCTCTTTTCCACTCCTTAAATCAGAATTTTAGTACTTCCTAAAGAAATTTTGATCACTTAACGTTCAGAATAAGAAGGAAACTACTAGGTAGGGATAGGGGTAGGGGAAACATAATATAACTTCAAAAATTTACTCCAAACTATTTATAGCTACAGGCAATGCTGTGTGCTTTTAATATATATATTAATAAAATGTTAATCCGTGAAGAATTTACGATTTTCGAAAACAACGATAGGGTAAATTGAACGCTTAGAGGATTTTCTCAGATTTTTTGCAGCCGTACAAGTATTTCATCTCTGGTGAACGAGGTAGGTTCTACAACGAGCTTTATTGTCAATAACAAGATGTACCTACGACTGTATTGTATGGCACATAGCAAGGGTGGAAGGTAGTAGACCAACAAAGAAGATTCTCTATGATAAGCCTGTCGGATCTTTGATAAAGGAATTTGGGAGACATAATCTTAGGAAGGTTGAAGGTAGAGGGGAATAACGCATATTTAGTAATAAGGAATTGGAGGATAATTCATAAGAGCTGTGTCTATTCCAAGAAAAAGGAACAATTATATAAAATAAAAGAATTTTTGATCAAAACGTATGTTTTCAATAAATTTGTGAATATTTTTTTTATTTTCACAATCTTTCTACATTGACACAGAGCAAATAATATATGGAAATGTCCTAACACGCCTTAAGGCGAATAAACCAAATTAAGGGGACAGAGGATATAGTTAGGCGTGCCGCTAAGTTAAGTAAAACAGCAAATAAGTAAAAACATTTGGCTTCTTTACGAAAATCGAATATTTTATTTGATCCTTTTTATAAATGTTTTGTTATTTGCTTCCCGCAGTCAACATCATGTAAAACAAACGTGAACGGCAGTGAACAAGGCTGGTACCAAAATGAGTGAACTTTGCCTTCAGCCATCAAAATCAAGTCTATTTATATTGACGTCAATGCACATTGATAAACTCTATCTATATGACAAATTTTCTCAGTTGATAGGGATTACTAGGGTTCTTTCATCACTTGATCAGAAGGCGAACTCATGCTCGAATAATTAAGGGAATTTCACCTGCGTCATTCACATGATATTCAATTTTATAAATTTTTCTTAAACCTTTCCCTTTCGGTATTAGAAAATTCTGCGATCTCTGGTGCTGTACACTTAATGAACAGTGTACACATTTTACATTTTTTGATTTTAATATTAGATAAAAATAATCATACGAGTATACATTAATTACTAATAATACTACAAAAACTAAAATACTGTGTTAAATTGCTGAAAACGACAGGAATCATCGGCCACGCATAAAACACGCTAAACGTCCATTAATATGGCAAAACCGGCGGCTACTACTGACAACCGCGCATCATGGCACGGCGTGCAAAACCCTCTACCCCTTTCACTCACAGACATACATATATATATAATATTGATTTTTTTCCCAGATTTTATAGAGAGAAATATCTGAAATATGAACTGTAAACAGAGTACAATTACATTGAAGTAATTAGAAACAACTCAGCAGAAATGGTTAATATCGTACAAATATTTTTATAAAGGTAGGTATGAGGTTCCTTCGCATGGTGACTTGTGTATTGAATACCATATTACTCAAACAAACAAAACCGCAATGGATCAATTTTTTACGTTGTTTTCTTAGAAAAAAACATCTTAATTGTCCAGTAAAAGCATTAAGTACATCATTCCCAAAGTCCTTATAATAATCAAACTATTCGAAAAATATTGCGTATTCATGAATTCGAAGAAATTGGGCGATTTATGAATAATGTATTAAATGTAATCTCCCACCCGAGGAATGGACAGGGAATACGTTTCATAAACCACACAAAAAATGTGTGAAAGAAGAAAAACCACGAAGAAAGAAATGAATAATTACCAGGATTGAGTACAGTTTTAAACGTAATAGCGTATTGTTTGTTTGTTTGTTTTTTTGTTTATTTTACATATTTTTAATAATGGAAATTTACCCCATTTATGTAAATAGTTTTTACTTAGATGCTAAGAATAAATATTATACCGACCAATAAAGGGTAAGATAAGGTTTGATGGAGTGAGCATAAATGTTTTTAAGTGTCATTTAGGTTAAATACATTTATTTACAGAAATATTTGTTTGTTTTGTTTTTGTAGCTTTATTTAGATGTAAGCAAATTATAAATATGACCACTAAAGTATGCCTAGTATATGTGGCTTACAAAACTGGGCATCTTGTAACTTGTAATAAGGATAGCGGAAGCTAAAATTGAATTTGAAAGCCAACTCCAGGCTGGACTTCTAAAAGTCCTGATAAATCTCCTTGATTCTGTGCAAAAGAGGGTGGTTCGTCTGAATGACTAACCATTCTTAACCGACCGATTGCCATCCCTAATGCAGCGAGACAATGTAGGTATGTTGAGTCTGTTCTACGTGTATATTAATGGGCAGCAGCATAGATCTCCTGTGCACCGATAAACATATGCGAAACTAGACGGAAACGAGCGGAACACCCATTCACATTTCATGTCTGCTTCTCGAGAACGGGTCGTTTCTCCTCCTCGTTCTTATATAAGGCGGCTCGCATGTGGAACGAGTTACCAGCATAAGTTTTAACTCCTTTATATAATTCGGGCATCTCCGAGACCAGCATTAAGTAATCTATTTCTTCAACCCCTACCCTGACCCGCCTCACAATACTGCCCAGCTGGATGGTGACGAAGTTTTTGTTTTTGTTTTTAAAGAAAGACGAACATTGCCAGGTTACGAATAACCTGACAATATTTGAAAATCTTCTACTACCATTACAGTAAGAGAAAGATATTGCTTGTGTCGTGAGGAGGACTTAGCCAGCCAAGAAATGGAGCTCACGACACGTGGGAGATGCGATGTCAACTCAACCACTTACCGGTCAAAGTAGTTTTTACACGTAACTGAAAGGGGCACTTTTATGAGGTGTAACATAAAAAAGTTTTATTTTGTTCTATTTATTTTTGGAAAAATGAACAGCAAATCCTTAAGTTACATATATGTATAAAAATAAAAACAATCAATCATGCCAATTACAAATTTTCCTCTGCTGTTGATAAATACTTTAAGAGTAAAGTGTGACAATATACAGTTTTACATCAATTAGCTCAAACCCTGTCAGTCCAGAGAGGGGAGGGTCGGGGGGGAGGAACATAGGAGTGGGATAAAGGTAAAAAAGACTAGAGTAGATGGAAAGGTGGTTTAAGTTATCTGGTTTGAGTTTAAGTTATCTAGAATGATCTTTGAATTAAATAAAAAAAATAAAAACTATAGGAACAAATTTAATGTTTTGATGAACTTATTTGATTTGACATAAGAAGAGAGTGAGTACGTCATTCCAAGGGCAATTACAAAAGCATTAACTGAAAAAAAAAAGTTTTGACTATCTTTCGCATTAACTTTCTATTTTACGTTACGACAGGGGTAGGGAACCTCCAGCTCACGAGCTGAAAGCGGACTGCCAGATCGTTTGGTCTGTCCCGTAAAGCCAAGGAAGGAAAAAAAAGAATCCAAGAGCACTGTGCGTGCAATATGTTTCTTTTCGGCTGCCCCCGCCAGGTTGACAAGGATATTGTTTAAATGTACGTAATTTGGTCAAACTGGATAAAAAATAAATTGATTAAATTAATTACCGTTATACAAGTATTTAATTTTCGGAGCCCTTATACCTTTCAAATACGAATTATTTTTTGAATTATACCCAATTTCCCCAAAACAACCAAAAATATCCATAAATTCCACTAATATGCTGAAATAATATTTGGACGATTTGTATAACGCTGTTTTTGTGAAAAATAACCTGTAGGGTGCTTTGCCCACAAATGTGCATTAATATGCACAAATTTCTATAAACATCCGCAAATATCCATAGTAATCCACAAATAAAAATATTAGAAAATATTAAAAAAATAACAATTTTATGGTGATAATTCCTTTTTTTGTTTAAGGAATGAATACAAAAAATATGTGTGATTTGTAGATATTTTCATTTTGGTGTATTAAAATTTTCCTCTGGTTTTTCTTCTATTTGGTATGGAAACTACCACTTTGGAACTTGCAGCAAATATAAATCTTCTATGATTTTTTAATTGTTCCTATATTTTAAGTATTAGAGATCATTTAAAAAAATACTTTTGTGAACATTAAGTTCTAACCCCCTTTCCTCTCGTTCAGTTGCCAGGGTATTAACAGCTCTGGTCGTTTATTTACAACGTTTGTGTTGTGTTGGCTAACATTTCTAAAACAAATTGTTTTTCTTCTGAAAGACTAAAATTCGTAATTATTTCTACAATCGTGTAAGAGAACACTTATTTTTTTTTTTATTTTTTTTTTTTATTGTTTATTCATCCAAAGAACATAAATACATACAAGGTAAAATAAGAAAGAAGCAAAATATGTAGTCCTGCAAAGCGGTCACATGACAGCTTGTCTGCAGGTTCTACAAAGATTAATTAGTCCTAATAGTAATAGTAATATGTATTAATCTTAAATAAAATAGGTACTTACATTTGACGTTAACATTATAGGTACATTAACTTAGCCATTAAGTATACATAGATAAAAATTTAAAGATACCAAGAAAAAATTTAAAGATACAAAGAAAAAATTTAAAGATACAAAGAAAAAATTTAAAGATACATAGATTGCTCATTTAAAATCCATAACTTCATCGATTTCACGCAAAGCCTCTCACTTTCCTCCAATTTATAACTTTCATTAAATTTATTGAAAATCACTGGCACTATGTATTCAAGAGTTCGACCTCCGTATTTATTTGAAATTTTTGGAATTTTTAGGCCTCTTCTTTCAGTGAATCTAGTGCTGTGTTTATGCACCAGTGGCTTTTTGTATTGGCTTTCTCCCGCGTTATCTATAATAGTGATGTACCATAGGAGACCTTTTACAGGAAGTAGGCCCTCAGCACCGTATAATATTTTTAAATTTTTTCTTTGTCTGTATATCTTTGGTGTGACAATTTTTTTAACTATCGCAGTTTGTAAATTTTGGACATACTTAATATACGTAAAGCTTGTGTGACCCCAAGTTCGTATTCCATATCTCAGAATGGATTCTACCA
This sequence comes from Halesus radiatus, assembly GCA_022606495.2. Lineage (NCBI taxonomy): Eukaryota > Metazoa > Arthropoda > Insecta > Trichoptera > Limnephilidae > Halesus > Halesus radiatus. Next base: position 66,999 of record JAHDVE020009538.1, on the reverse strand, counting down.
TGGAAAAATATATAAGTTTAAGTGTGCCATGTGGCAAGACAAATTTTAATTTATAGAAGCTACTCGATATAGATCGGAGCTGGTTACATATTTTGGCCACTTGCGTGTCCCACTTAAATTTATTATCTACTAATAATCCCAGATAAGCATAATCGTTTGTAAAATCGATCGTGTCGCAGTCACAATTTTTTTCAATTTTTTTATGTATGCATTCAAAATGATGAGCAATTGGTTTCGGTAAATTCCACATTTTCACACTCGGTGACCTTATATACATACATTTGGTTTTCTTAACATTAATAATTAGTCCTACATCATGCGCCCATTTGAGAAGTTCATTAAAGTCTAATTGTAAATCTTGAAGAGCTATTAAGGGATTTTCATTTGATACTACAAGTGCAGTGTCATCTGCGAAAATGAATCTAAGAGCTTTTTTAAATAATTTGGACATAGCAGTAACATATATAATGTACAATTTAGGACCTAGAATTGACCCCTGTGGTACACCTGATTTTACATATCTACATTTACTCATTTCATTTAAAATCTTTACCTTCATTTTTCTATTCGATAAATAGTTTTTAAAAAAAGAAAGGAGTTTACCACGGATTCCTATGGCATCAAGTACATTTATTATTTGTTTATGGCAGAGTGTATCAAAAGCTTTTGAGTAATCAATAAAAAGTACCAGTATGTGTTTTTGAGAGTTTAGCTGGGAATTTATATAATTGGAAAAGTTTGCAAGTAGTTTATCACAACTTTTTTTTTTCTGGAACCCAAACTGGCATTCATCGATAATACCCAATTTATTTAAATATTTATCTAAATTTATCGAAACATATTTTTCTAAAATTTTTTCTAATGCAGGTAATATAGAAATTGGCCTGTAATTATTTATAGAAGAGTGGTCTCCATTTTTAAAAATAGGTCTTACAATGCTACATTTTAGTTCCTCGGGAATTTCACTCGTATCAATTATCATGTTAATAAAGTGAGCAATTATAGGGCTAAGTAATTTGACATGTTTTTTCAAATCATACATACGAATTAGGTCTACGCCAGGTGTCTTGGAATTTTTCATACCTACAATAATACATTCAATTTGCTTGGTATTAGCTCTTGGTAGGTACATTGAGTGCGGTAGATATTCCTGTACGCAGTCAGACGCTCGGACATCACATTCATGCAATAACTTATTAACTCCCTCATCAAAGAAGTTAGCAAAATTTTCTGCCACTATATTAGTAGGTTGAGACTTTAAGAAATATTTAGATACAACTGCATCACAGCTGGATTTATTTTTTCTTCCTAAAATTTTATTTATTTCATTCCAAGTTTTTTTAATATCCTTAAAACAGTGATTAAATTTGTTATTGTAATATTTTTTTTTTTGCGTACAATATTTGCTTATTTAGTTTATTTCTGTATTTCTTGAATTCGTTTTCATATTTTTTGTTGGTTGGCGTGTTTTTCCATTTTCTCCATAGTGCATCTCGTAGTTGTATATTTTCAATGAGCAAGTCATTCATCCAGGTTTTTTGGTTATTGCGATATTTTTTTGTCAATACTTCTGTAACGCTACTATTTTCATAAATATTTTTAAAAATTGATTTAATTTCTTGATACATGGTATTAGGTTCAGATAAATTTAGCATTTCTTTCCAATCAGTCATTGTGATTAGCAGATCAACCTTTTTTTCAGATAGTACAGTATGGCATTCGAGGTGCGATTTGTCAATTTTACAGGTACAGAAATCAATAGAAACGGCAGTTAGGTAGTGATCTGCTATCCTTGTTTCACAAACGCATGACCTGAGTTCGGTGTTATCTTTTTCTCTTAAATAAATATGATCTAGACACGTTGCAGTTACATAGTTAGTTAACACTGCTTCACGTGTGATATCATATATGCATCTAACTAAACCGAAGATAGACATTAAATTTTCATATTGTACTACTGTTGAGTCGTGTTGACTTAAAATATTTATGTTCATGTCAC
>JAHDVE020009538.1:0-60000 GCA_022606495.2 Halesus radiatus | reverse complement strand
TCCTAGGTCTGCAAATAACTATTTACAAAAATCTCCCAATCAAAGACTGCACAGACTACTTAGTAATAAGTATTTTTCCGTTGATGTCTACTGTTATGAAACTTTGTCCAAACTCAAAATGTGTTCAATAAATATATCAGGTTTATTAATACTACACATCTTTCAAAATTGCATTTATTACCTACTTTATATTTTGTAATACACCCAATAATAAATGTGATTAATTTTTTGAACCATTTAAAACATTTATTTCTGCCGAGGTGATCATTTCGACATTCATATTATCATATAACTTATTTTACTGAAATTGAAATGAAAACTCACGTAGTGCCTGCATGTGGGTAATATAGGTAATTGAATGTTATCTTTTATATACCTCCCTCATCACTATTTTTTTTCATCCCTATATTCAAACGGTAAGAAATCTATGTAAAAGACCTTAAGGGAGTTAAATAAATAAATTATATTGTAATTTCTTCAAAAGATTGGTATTCACTTTGTGGCGTCATTATCAATAGATTGATTAAAAATTACTTTGTAATCTCCTCTTTATTAATATATATGTACATCAACATGTTTCCTCATCAGTAGTATACAAATTACTAAAAAATAATAATGTAAGAACGGACATATCATAAACATAAACAAAAATTGACTAAAGTGGGTAATGATTAATAAAAAATGTTGATAAAAAATTAATTATAAAATATTGGAATAACAAATTTATATTAGAAATTAAAAAATAAATCATTTTTATTATTAATATGAAAATCAATTAAAGAATTATCTGAAAATCAATTAAAGAGAGAGCCATTTAAAAAATAAAATATTATTAATTATATTTAATTGACTATTAAGAGGAACGGCTGCGCTGCCTGTTTCATACATAATTTTGGAGGCCAAAACACTCCTCGAAACTGAATGATATATATATTTTTTTATTAAAGGTTTTGTAAATATCTAGCATGGATGAGAAGTATTTTATTTATTTTTGTTTTAAATTATGAAGTATATGCGATGAAAAAAAATCACAAAAGTACAAAATTATTTGCGGGTGTATTGTATTTTAAAAAATACATCATATTTACTATATAAATATTATTATGCAAATAAAAGTATAAAAACAAAACATTAAAAGAAAAAACATTTTTTCAGGTCGGTATTTTAAATTATGTACGGCAAATTTGTGTTCCAACTTAAATTGGTCATTTTTAATTTAATTTAAAGTACAACATAATTCTTACTTAATTTTTTTTTAAATTTTCATTTTATATTTTATTATATTTTCAAAGCAGACGGGGTAAATTTTTTTTTAATCGCCGCTCGTCCACAAATAAATATTAAATTAAGGTGCCTCTAAAATCGCAAAAAATCAATTCCTTTAATGGCCTTTATTTCCTAATGTTAAACAAAAATAAATAAAATACTTCTCATGCGTACTAAATATTTACTTAACCCTTAATTTTAAAATATATATATATATATTATTCAGTTTGGATGGGTATTTTGGCCTCAAATTCAAAATTAAGTTTTGAATGGAACAGGCCGCGCAGCCGTCCTCTGAAGACTTTTTCTGATTTCTAAAATTTCAAACATGTGTAAATGTAAACCGGTTGTATCTGTATGTAAAATTTTTAAACCTGTATTTATATCAAAAGAATGATTGGTTTCAAAATATTATTGGCAAATTCAGAATATATATTAATAATTAAACACCTTAGCTGTTCCTTAACTCTAATACTAAAATTTCTTGAAGTCTTTCATATATAAAAAAGTCGCAATCGTTAAAAATTAATTTATATACCCCCTATTTATTTAAATCGTTTTCAGTTTTGTCGGCGCTTAACGTCATTTTCAGACAATTGCCATAAAAGAAGAACTTAATAATAACATTATTATATTTGATTTACATTAAATTTTAAAAAAATTAACGGAGTTGTACGAATTAAACACAAAAACAATTCATCGCTATCAACTTGGCTTTCTTAGACTTATGTTATTATTATTTCAGGAATTTTCACCAAAAATTTTTTAAAAAAGTTAATAATATAATGCTGGAAATCTTTGTCAAGATCACCTTTCTTCTATCACTTTCGAATATACTGTGTATGTAACCCAGAACCTAGAGCTGATTATTCACCGGTATATCATTTTGCTCACTTTACTTTCACTTTGACAGAAATGATAATTCGTGAGAGGACAGGCTAATTTCACATAGGTACTCGAGATACCCGAGTTTTATTGCCAATTAGGTCAATAAGTTTATGTATGCTTCCGCTTTGGACGTATATAAATTACAAGATAAATACGACATTTCCGAAGTATTATTCAAATTTAAACCTTTTAAATTAAACCAAATCAATCTGGTCAATTTTATTGTAAAGAACCTTCATATTTACTTTGAAACAAATAAATTTGTTCATTTTAAATCCTTTATGTTTTAATGCCAAAAGAGACTTAAAATGAAACGACGCAAAACCGAATTGTACGGAGTACGAAAGTTGAATAACAGCTTATTTTTATATTATGTTTGTATTATTTTCATCAAACAAATAAATGGAATTGATCAAAATAAAGTGTCCGTAATAATATTTCGGGGAAAAATTAATACGATTGTTTATGGATAACAATAAAATATCCGTTAAAAGATTTTTGTTAATTATGAAATCGGAATGTTTTGCCTCTGAAAGCTCTTATATTATTAACAATTGGAATAAAATCATTTAAAGTCCATTTCTTACCTTCCAAGATTTGGAATGCTGTTTTAAATACGTTGCTAAGTGAATGTTTAAACACCCCCGCATCTAATTAGTTAATAACTTGACTGATTTTGGTAGATTTTTGTGGTCGATCATTAATCAATTTATGCAGCCTTTAGAAACATCCATCAAACAATCTCAATTTTCTTTTTAATATCTAAAATTATTAGAATTTTGTGAACATGTTTACCTGGACTCAACCCTTGAAACTAAAGTTTATAAAATAATTATTAAAACTTTGTTAAAAAGAACTGGGTTAATATAATGATTATAAAATCCTGGACCATTCTGAACCTGTCAGTACCAGAGCGAGAACAGTTCGGTAGAAAATTAGTAAATGGGGAAATGTTTGTTCTTAAATCAATAACGATTTTATCATGAAATTTTACAATGAATTGACAGTTATATAAACAGACAAATTTAATGCTGCAACTAAAAAGATAAGTTTATACGACGCACTTAGCCGCGGTAAATAACAAGAAACAAGATCAACAAAACAACAACAAAAAATTTGCTTTTATTTTCATTGATTCACAATAAATAAACAACCCTAAAATTTCGCGGCTTTAGCATGTATCATGGAGTATGTTTGGGTTGTATCTTTCGTAATATGACATATCGGGTATTGCACCATCCACCCGGTCCTGTCGGAATAAAACCACGGTAGTTTGGTTTTTTTATGTGCCATCTCCAAACAGAATCAGTTTCCAAAAACATTTCTTTATTAACTTTTTTTTCCGACAGGATAGAAGAACAAACGCAACTTTTATAATTTCGACGATTTTTTATTCACTTTGTGGCGTCATTATTAATAAATGAATTAAAAAATATACTTAGTATTCACCACTTTATAAATATACATTGATATCTAGATGTTTCGAAAATGATGCTTTCATCGTCAGGAATAAATTAATACTAACTTTGTTTCAAAACACCGGTTCCCTCCATTAGCCAGGAATAATATTTTCCTCGAATGAAGAAAACAATCCTTCAGGACGTGAAAATTTGCAACGTTAAACTCGGCGCACGTTACGCGACTGCATGTTGTTCCAGTCCTAATAATTTGTTTCCCCACCTAAGTATTATTTTAGCGTAAACGACTAATGCAAGTGCGTTTTAAAGCGGCCATTTAAGAAGCAGGATATTTATTAGTAGTTACCCGTCAATAGAGGATCTAAATAGAGTATATAATGCTTTATGTCACGCTCATTTGGAATATGGAATTTTGGGATGGGGCTCAGCTGCATCAAATTACATGAAACCATTAAATACAACCCAGAAATGCAATATAAAGACCATTTTAAAGGTCCCCGTAAGGACGTCAACAACGGAAATTTTTAAACAATTCAACGTTCTAAGTATCCAAAAAATCTTTGACAAAAATATTCTAGTTAATCATCTTAAAAATGAGAAAATGGCTATGACTCTTCATGGTCATAATACCAGAACAAAGCAACTAATCAAGATAAATACACCTAAATGCAATACTACTTTTGGACAAAGAAGCTCTGAATTTTTAGCTCTAAAATTATATAACTAACTTCCGCTTAATAATTCAAAAAAGTAATTCAATCAATAATTGCATTACGTCCAGCAAAACTTGGCTAAAGGAATGACCAGAACAAGAACTGACCACTATTCTAAAAAAAACGTCATAGAAATTACTGGAAAGACCCTACCCTAACCTTGAAGTTGAAATATAGAAGTCGCTGAAACCCATTTATGAAAAACCTAGTCCGCCTCAGCACAGGATCTCCTAGTGAGGAGGACTATGAAAAGATACTGTAACATATCTGTATTTTGAATATTTATACCTTACCCTATAATATCAAAATTATATAGAAACGAATAAAATAAAAATAAAAAAAAAAGATTCTTATATTTTTGGAACTGAATTAATGTCCCGAGTAACAGTAATCTTAAGACTACATAGATAGACATACCTACCGGACTATTTTTATTCCAAGCTACATGCAGGGGTTATGCAATGCAATATTGTAGTCCATATAGTATTATTGTACATTAAAAAATATAAAACACAAAAAGGGAAGGAAATAAACATACGCTATTCACCCATAATATGAAAAGAAAAGGTTTTACGAGAACATAATAATAACATATAAAAAATAAAATAATGTACACATTGCAGATTCCTCTAATGTTATGATTATGATGTTAAGAAAAAAAATATTATTAGGTATGTACCTATATATATAATTTCGAATTATTGAAAATGACAATATTTAACACACTACTCCAGCCGACAATATATGAATCAACAATTTTTTTTTGTATTTTCTCGCCATGGTTAGCCTAAAAATATCTTCCACTCTGAAACTATGTAAAAAATTTATCAATTTGTCCTAGTGAGAAATATCAAAATGAAATGAACTGTATCGCCATGTTTTGAACCAGCGACATTTGTCTCTAGGACCAGAGCACTCTCCGCGCCCCACCGGGACTGGACATCAATTTGTACCTGAGGATGAATAATGTGATTGCCTTAGTAAAAAATACCTGTAATACTGCGTGATGAGACTGAGCTGGTTTCAGGAAAATCTTCCCCCAACGTCCCATATTATTTCCATGTGTAAGTGGGAACCACTAGCACTCTATTCCCTCCCATGGAGGCCGCCGGGAAACGAAGATAGGGATAGATGTATCCGTGACACAAATGCCATAACGCGTTTTCATTAAACGAGAAAGTATTACCTACCGAAAGAAAATTTCGGATTCGAACTCAAGTTTTGAATACCCGATCTTTTATGTAAATTTTTGGGACGCTCAAAATGTGGAATTTTTATGGCCGTTTAGGGAAGTACCGCTGATTTTAACCCCGTAGTGCCATTTTGTGCGTAAATATTGGTTTAAGGGTAACATTTTTCTCTGCGATGTTTAACTATTCGCGATTCATTTTGCAGAGATCGATTAACTATTTTCTTCTCTAGGTCCAAACCAAAAGGTATACGAGTCTATAACCAATCGCTTCGATAAAGTACAACCAAGTGTCACTGTTTTTTGCTACTCCAGTGGCGTCCGTCCACCGCAAGCATAGCAATTACTCGCACAGCCTATGTATGGAGCTGTTTTCTCTAACTTTGTCTGCGGCGATCAACTGGGCGTCTTCCCTTTGGAATTGCTGTCAAAATTTTATGTTGAAGTCAATCTTTGGGCATTCTGACTACATATCAAAGCCATCTTATCTGCAACTTTTCTATGAAGAGTACCAGATGTTTGATATTGAGCATATCTCTGATTTTCGAGCTTTTTTGAACTATATTTATGTTGGGTATTTTACGAGGTATGCCAAACCTCGTAAAATAGCTACAAAACGGAAATATACAATTCGACATCACTGCGTTTATAGAATTGATTCACATTGTTCGATACAATTCGAAGATTCAGAAAATACAACCGTGAATAGAGATGTGAGGCTGGAATGTTTTCATCATCGTGTCCCTTTAAATCCAGATAAAGATTTCAACAGGAAACTTATAATTTTCTCTTAATTGCAGACGGGAATTCTTTATTAGTAGAAATTCCGGAAACAAAATCGATTACTCAAATACCAAGAGTCCAATTGATAGGAGAACGAAAAGTGCTGGAGCGAATTAAGATGAACATCAGTATAATGTTTTTGTAAGTTGCAGTGGAATATCCACTCTGTATTTTTGGAGAGAGTTACAAGAAGGAATATACAAACTAATTATTAAAATAAATTAATTAAAAATATGCTTTGTATTTAACACTTTATTAATTACACAGATACATGTTTCGAAAGCGATGCTTTCTTCATCAGGAATATATAGAGACATGTAGATAGCTGTGTTTATTAATAAAGTGATGAATACAAAGTATACCTTTAATTTATTTATTAATAATGACGCCGCAAAGTGGAATACCAATCGTTTGAAGAAAATATAAATATTAAAAGATTAAAATTCTTTCAAGAGCATCCCAAAAATTTATTTAATTATTTATTTACGCCCTAATTGGGCTTTACACATTTAACATCAGTACGTTCATGTTATTTACTAATGCATAAATATTAATATCAAGTAAAATAAAAAATAAACAAAGAAAGGACAAAATAGAAGGTTATACATATATGAATTATATTATAAATAATGGCACGGAAAAAAAGTATAAATAATCAGAAGCAAAAGAAGTTAGTATTTATTGGAGATTTTTCAATGATAAATTTAATGATCAACATTAAATTCACTTTTTCTTTTTCACAATACCTTCGTAGCCAGTACGTTAAAATAAAGTAATTATCTACTCAACACAGTAAAAAATAATCAGTTCGAAGCAGAGGTAGGTAATTTATTCAATTAAACTAATTCTGCTTGCTGAAATTAATTTATGTAAGATATGTTTAGATTTTGCTATCGATGTGTTATATATTTCGACAATATCTTAATAATTTTTACCTAAATGCTGTTTACGGCGAACGGGACTATATAATTGCGATTCATATTGGAGTTGTCGCAATAATAATGCCTCGATGTTGATGTATGTGGTACATTGGTCATCTTTATATATATGGTATAAATCAATGTAAGTTTGTTTGTTTGTTCTCGATGTTCTCGAAAATTACTCTACCCGTTTAGCTGAAAATAGCATAGTTTGTTCTTATTAGTGCCGGGAAGGTTTAGAAAGTAATTGGAATGAAATCCAGTATGTAAAACTGTTGCTATAATGTTTTAAAATTGATATGAAAAACATTGAAGGGGGCCATGTTTTATTTAGGTTAGCCCATAGATATAACACTCTGGTTAGCCACAGATTGCATATTCAAAAGAAGAAGGTTTTTTTGGGTAGAATATTTTCAAAATGGAAAACCCAAGTAGGTACCTACTTAAGAAATTTATGATTTAGATATATTTTGAAAAAATAAACGTTTGGAATGAAATGAAAATTCAAACGAATATTTCTTTATTTGGGGAAAGTTACTTTCGTTGTCAAATCAAATATGGTACCATAATGACAAGCAAGAATTCAAAACATCATAACTTTATATAAACCCGAGCAAGGCCGGGTACACATCAGCTAGTATATAATAGAAGAACATTTGCTACAAAAAAGTAGAATTACTTTGAAAACGGCAGGAAAATAAAAGAAAAATATGTTATCAATGGAAAACATTTCATTTTACTGGCCACATTTTAAGAAATAAATAAAGTAAACAACCTTTGATTGACTTTTGATACAACGATGCGGCTCTGAAAATAAAGCCCCGACTTCTATTGCTAGGTACGCACTGTGAACAATTTTAGCAAACTAAACCTGGCACGGGTAGGAGCGTTTTTATTTTTTCGAGTAAGATATTATATTATTTTTTAAAATCCTCTGCGTACTAAGAAATAGATAAAAATATATATTTTACAAGTAATTTTAAAAAAAAAGATTTTTTAGGTTATTTGAGGGTTGTGCTACATAATATACGGATTTCCGAAGTGATGCTGTGACGCGATTCAGCCATAAATCTCCTCTGCTCTGGTAGGAATATAGCCCAGAGCAGGAGCCGTAATCTTCCGCATATGTACAATGCATAATAAGTTTCTTTGTGTCATAAGATTAGAAGGGCAAATGTATCGATACATTTTGTCGGAGGATTCACAAAGCAATGGCAACCAAAAATAAATAAATAAATAAACAAGGTTTAATATATGTCCAGAAGACAAAATTCATATTATTTCATTTAATATTGTTAATTTTGAAATATTTAAGATTGTTTATCTATTATATTTTTAAGCTGTAAACTAAAAAGTGTTGATTTGTTCTAGAAATTCGGATCAGAAAGTGCTGTATACATTTCGTAACATTCGATAATGTCAAAATATTGTTTATTGACCTATGAAAAATTTTTGTTACTGTCCTATTTTGAATATCATTACAAGAACAAAATTAAGGATCAGGTTTTTTAAAAACAGTATTCATTAAATTATCCATTTAAAACTGTAAACTGTACTGTTCGGTTAAAACTGTACAACCGACAAATTATACAGGAGAGTTTTTTAAAGATTTTTTTATCTAAATAGGAAATATCATTATAAATATGATATCGAAAAAATGTTCTCTAAAAATTAATCACATTTGTCCTTGGTCTATTAAAAACAAATATATTTTTTTCCTAATTTTGAAAAAGTAAAATAAGATAACAGACGTAAAAACCAAAATTCTTAAATTTATTCAGCTGATATCAAATTAGACATTTTTAGAACTCAATTATACAAAAAAAAACATTTTTAGATTTTTCGAAGTTATTCAGTTTTAGCAGTATGGCGACGATTTGTTCAATATGAAAAAAAAATTGATATTCCTAAAATAATAACATGAACTAAGTTCATATAGACCACGCTTTTCTTGTGGAACCGCTAATGAAACATTTATTATTTGAGAAGAAATATTAATCAAAACCAAGTCATGAAAACATAGATTTACAGAGAAGAAAACACCAATTATATTATATTTAATGTTTATTACCCTTTCAAAAGAATTAATATAAAAACTAGAGTTAATTTGATTCGGTCTGTCGTGCGCCTGAGATTGGGAACACATTGAGGTTCCGGTTCGTTATGTTCCTGGAAAACAAAATATAACAAAACAGACATTAAGTGTCAACGCTAAAAAGCCTTGACAGGAAAAAACAATTTTCAATCATTTTGTTTTGAAGAGTTTTATTTACAATGCAAGTGAATTTATAACTTCATTTTATTTATTTGCTACCGGTTTCGACATATCCGAGTCATTCACCAGCGTTCTTAAAACTAAATGAAATTATGCAAGTACAGAAATAATTAAATAATATTAGGTGAGGGTAGTGGGAGAGGTAATTTGGAGGGAAGTGGGCGGTGGGAGGAGTAAGCATAACAAATAAATAACTCCCTCCAAACCACCACTGAAGAGACAGTAACTTTAAATGTTTCGTCACTTCTTGATTAATAAGAAACTAAGAATTCAAAAAAACAAAAAATACAGAAACAATTTTTATTCCAGAAGTAATACTAACATCTCTCCAAATGAAACATGAAACCGCTGGGAATGTAACCCAGGACCTCATAGTCTAACAGAAACATTTCGCTCTAAGCCACCGAACTGCAGCTACCCTAATCTTTCCCGTAATATTTTATCGGTATCATACATCGATCTCTGATAATGAGGTTTACAAGCATCAAAAATTTGTTTCATATTTGGCAAAACAATTATTAATGTTTGTAGGTACAACTTAATAGAAGGGAAAAATTTATTAATCGATGTATACCAGGCAAAACTGCAACAATTCTTCATTTTAATAACTACGTTCATTAGAAGATTTATAATAATTCAATGCGTACATACCTTTTCAAAAAATATTTATTGATTTTTTAATCACTTCTTTACTAATATATATATAAAATAGAGTATTTTTGGCGCCCCTGATGTAATTTATGAGTAAAAATTATGCCATATAATTTTATTTATACTCGTACATCGAAAGCACGGTTGTCGCAAAAAAATAACTCTGAAGTCCTTAAAATGGTGAAAAAAAATTAATACGACCTTCAATCATCCCCTAGCACATTTCAAATTTGTGAAAAAGTTTTCTGTGAAGAAAATCGTTTTTTTTATTTTTAAGTCTTATAAATTATTACACGTATTCCATAACGTTGTGTTACAATCATTTCACTTTGGTCGAGAGGTTTCGGGTTTGATTCCCGTGCATTAAAAATACTTACAATGGGATTTTCGAATTAAAATTATAAACACTGCTAATTCTAAATGATGCGGTGTCGTAATTTTGTGGTGTTAATTATTTGGTGGAATTCACGAAAATTTCTTTTGCTTATAGAATTAATAAAAACCGGTTCCACAGCTATTTCAAGGAAGGTTATTAAGTAAATAAGTAGGTAAACTAAATATTAAGTATCCTTTGAAAATGGTTGAACTAACTCAACCTTTAAATAAATGTTATAACTGTGTTATTATGAAAATAAAATAAGTATAAGTTCATATAAAAGCTTTGACATAATTTCAAGGGTAATAAGATATATACATGTATTATTTTTTAAATTGTCCTTGTGGTTATATTTCACAAGTGGCTGTGAGGAATATAATATAAAGATGATTTTTTGGCAAAAGGACTGTTAATTTTTGCTGCATAATATTAAATTGAACAAAATTTTCAAGGCAGATATGTAAATTAAAATATAAAAACAAAAACAATAGGAAAATAACATAAATAAATGCAAATACTTGAAACGTTAGGATACAATAGAAATTCATAACAACGTTTTACAAGAGAGAAATATACCTAAATCACAATCTGCAAAGCTTAAGGACGGCTGTCAGAACAGAGTGGGTATCTATGATAAATGGCTTTTCAAAAAGCATTAAAAAAATAAGATCTCAGGACATCATTTCGAGATTTGACCGAAGTCTCAATTCTCAGACAACTTGTCATAGTTGGTGTAAGAAATGTGTTCTAATGATTTCAGTCCGTATTTTGTAGAGTGTATTTTTGATATGTTCAGTTTTTGATATTGTCGTGTATTATGTTGGTAAACGTCGTTGATTGTAGTTAGGTTTTATATTTGTGCGAGTATGGCATTGTAAGTAACATATTATAATTTGCAAATTAACATTTTTATTGTAAAGTCGCATGGCCCGGCACATAAGTGATTTTAACGGGCTTACTTAAGAAATCTTATATGAGATCCATATCTCGTAGGTATATACTATAAGAGTTACATTTTTTAGAAGAAAGCTAGTAAAAAATTAGCAAAATTAATTATTAAATTTGATTTAGAATTCAGTGTCATATTAAGAAATCAATAAAATTAGCGTTTATTGTTTAATATCGATCACTGCATTTAATTTAGTAGAGTAATAACTGTTACTTTTGTTACCGTGTAAAATAAATCAATATTCTTCTACCTTCAATACCTTCCAACGTTACGGTCATTGACAATTCATCCGCAGTTAAATAAATCTCTCCACCTCGAATCGAGGCTTCGTTTATCAGACTGTGGTGTATTAATCTGCCTGTCAAAACCATCCATAGCACTGCCAAAACTTCAACCTGAAAATTTTGTTAATTATTTGCAGGGGAAGGCAGAGGAATTTAATTTGTTGAAGGAATCGATTTTCATTTATTAGAGGTAAATAATATATCGACGAAGCTTTGTACGGAACACAATATTACTTGCTTCAGCCATTGAAAGAGATAAATAACCTAAAAAGTGGACATTCGTTTAGTTCTTCAATAATTAAAAAAAAAAGTGTAAATGACTATAAAAAATATAGTTTTCTAAACCAATTACCACTAATATGGTTAAAAATAAGATTTAGTAAACATTATTATTAAATTGACCGGTTTTTGGCTGAGTTTACAAATGCGTCTGATTCTCATCAGGCATCGTGCATTCAATTCCTTTGCTAGCTAGGTTCTCCACTATTGTACAAGCAACATCTTCCGCTTTTAATTCTTGAAAGCGCAGACCCCAGCCCCATTGGACCCAATTTTTTTTTTTAATAAGTTCTGCAAGTATTTTAGTTTTTAATTATCGTGACATCTGTCAAACTGTGGTTATGCCGCAATAAGACGACTTGCTTAATAATGATTTTATTATAAATTTATTTATTATACGTTGATTTATTATAGTAATTTATTTCTCTCTACATCATCTTTATGATGATTCCACTAAGTGAATACCAATCCTTTGAAGGAATTATAAATAAATGTAGTTTCCAGTTTCATTTATATGTTTTTTTTTAAATATAATATAAATTTATATATATTGAATGTATAACAACAATTCCAACATAGGTAAGGCAATGCGTAGGATACTTAATATTAGTTAGTGGTAGTAAAAAAATAAACCAAAATCAACATCTAAATCGGAATCAAGATATTTAAAAAAAGTAATTTTTAAATTTTGGTGGGTCCAATGGGGCTTGTACTGTGGTAACATAAGTTTTTATCACGACAGCGGTGAGGAGTTAAATTATGGTAGTAGCGGTTTTTTTTAATATTGTCAGGTTATTCGTATAATATTTGTAACCCGGTAATGCTTATCCTTAATTTTGAAAAAAAAACATTTAAACAAATCTCGTTTTAAAAATAATAGCAATAAATAGTAATATTTTGAAAAATACATTTTCTGGTCTCTTTCAGTAATACATTTTACAATATTGTCCATTTTGTAAATGAATAATCATATCAAAGATCGTAGTAAAGTTACACAATAGAAAGATAATTCCTCTATTACATCCACGTTGAGGTATTCATACGAGGTGAAATTATAAAATTTGTATACACGTTTATTTACGCCAGTGGTTGGGTTTAAACAAATATATTTTACCTCAAAACTCGTTAAGCTGAAATAGGAACCTAATTCATCTGCAAACATAATACAGGGTTGTTCAAAATGTTGGA
Source organism: Halesus radiatus (assembly GCA_022606495.2). Taxonomy (NCBI): domain Eukaryota; kingdom Metazoa; phylum Arthropoda; class Insecta; order Trichoptera; family Limnephilidae; genus Halesus; species Halesus radiatus. Next base: position 46,821 of record JAHDVE020009538.1, on the reverse strand, counting down.
CTCAAATTTGCACGTTTTCCTCTGATACACTCGGTCGTCCCAGGATTTTTCTTTACAGATACATCTAGTTTTGCTCAAATTAGTGATAACAACGACGAATGCTCTTTCTAGAGGTTCAATATTAAAATGAAGACAAGTATGCTGCACTACCTTTGCTGACTCAGTTTTAAAGAACTCCCTCACACAGAAAACCTTCCGCTGCAGATAAGCTATTTTACTCACAACAAAATGGCTGCTTAGCGGCACCAGCGAGCACTCTAGTGGTCATTTGCCCGACTACGAACAATCTATCAGTAGGATTCTAAACTTTTGAACCTCCTCTTTCAATCGCCATGTAGGTGGTTCACATATAACATATAATTCAGTAAATAAAGCGGTACGAATTCCGGTCCATTATTTTGAATAACCCTGTACATTGGGTATAATATTTTATTCACGTTCCGCAGAAATCTTCGACAAAACTGGGAACAAATTACATTTCACCGGATGTATAAATTACTGATTGTAGAGGGGAAAATAATGTTATTTTTTAGACCCTAAAAGGGGTGATTTTATGTCACGTTTCCGAAATCCGGTGTCCTTGTAAACAAAGCGGGGCTTAGTAGGTTTACCTTTTATTGTTTGGCTCATTGAATGTCCGAAATACAGGTGTTGGTACCTACGCAATGTTTTTGAAAATAATAAAAGAGTCTCAATTTATAAAAAAAATTCAAACAAAATATCTTTTCATGTTATTTGCACAATTTCCATCAAAATCCGTATTTAGGGTTTTTTCATAAAAAAAGAAAAATGAGATTCATGATAAATTTAAATTCATTCCTTTGAATTCAAGTATTGAAAGGGGTTTATATATAACATGAAAGAAATCAGTGACTTGGTCTTTAAAAAGTGTTTTGCACAAAGTTATGGTATTTCATTTGAACTGCTTTTGTATTCTTAATCTTAACTAATATTATGTGAAATTCAAAATGAAAATAAAATTCAAAGTGAAATTCAACTGGGTACGTTTCAAATCAACAATTGATATTTTTTCCAGTACAGTTAAAGAAAGTAAAAATACATAAAATTCACATAGACTGGAAATTGGAGGTACAGTGTCACAAAGCTGAACTCTTGAAGTCTTGATAGCTTTTGATCTTAGGCTTCTGATGTGATGATAAAAAAAATTGTTTTCACGTAAAAAAAATATTCCTATACATATTATAATAATAGTAAACAACATAATGAGGAAAATTAAATGTTTTCAATTTACTATTATTTTTTTTTACAAGGTAGACAAATATTCTTTGGTTACGAATAACCTGAAAATATTTGAATATCTCCCCTACTACCATCACAGTAAGCAAAAGATGCTTGTATCGTGATGGAGGACTTAGCCAGGTGAGCAATTGAACTCACAAAGCCTGAGTAAGACCCAGATGCGATGCCAACTCATCCACTGATCAGTTTTTTATCCAGAGTTAAATAGTTTCATCATATTAAATAGCTCTACTAGAAAAATGAACCGTACTAAAGTATGCTTGTTTTTATTCTTGTATTATTATTTTTATCGTAAGCACTTGATACTACAGGCATCACCACAAATTGATAAAGCCTTTGGAAGGCAAAACAGCTGTCACGCGTAACAATAATTTACTATCAGAGTCGATGGTATTTTTGATCGGTGTATATTGTAAGGCCGAACAGAGTGGAATAAGAAGATTAGGAACTGGTCTCTAAACGTAGATCTAAAGCCATCTCAAGCAACATTTCGATTCAAAATGGTAGTCATTAACCATGGCAATATTGAGAGCATCTACAACTCTGGAATTGTTAAGAGTCTTTTAACTATCCTGAAGCCTCTGAAAAGCACAAACGACACTTTACACTTTTTAAGCCAGCCGTACGGGGTGTAATAAACAACTTTGAAACATGGGAACGTGAGCTGAACAATATGGCGTGCATTCACTCCAACAACTGGCGCAAAACTTCATACATTGAAACCGTTCTTAAAGTTAGAGGAGTTATTATTTCTAGTTTTCAACTATTTCCTAGCATATGCAACGCATTCATAAAAAAAAACTATTTTCATAAGCCCCACTACTGACGTAACTATAAATTCTATAGATTTTCTGATGAAAAGTCTGACGCAACAACTGTTTGATTTTATGAGGAAAAGTCTGATGCAACAACATTTATTGATTCTTATAAATTTACGGGCATTGAAAAAAAATTTTAGATGTACAAAAAAAGTAAATAAAAATAATAACGTTATTTAATTGAATCACAAATACTGTTTTAAGTACAATATCTCCAAAGAGACGAGGTGGGTTCTGGTACAAGCACATCGATATAAGTTTTATCGAAAATGTTCGTAAATTTTCATCATTCCATTGGTGAGTTAAACGTTATTGGATCACGGATAACCTGACAATATTTGAAAATCTCCTACTACCATTACAGTAAGCGGAAGATGTTGCGATGGAGAAATTAGCCAGCCGAGGAATTGAACTTACGACGGATGGGTGGGACTCGGACGCGATGCCAACTCAGACATTGACCGGTTAACAAAATGGACTAAATTAAGTGTGTTGGACGTGGTCGGAATATAATATGAAATCACAAACATAAAATCTGTGTTTATTTGTAAGGGAGTCGGGCCTTACGCAAGGGTTGGCAGAGAGGACGGACCACCAAACAACTCGATCTTGGCATACACTTCTTGCTTTATTGACATTCATACATCGTCTCATACATTCTCTTCTGTTATTCCGACTTCTGACTTGGTCCAACTCAAGTATTTTATTAACTTTATCGTGCCATGTCTTCCTCGGACGTTCCCGACTTCTTCTTCCATTTACATTCGCGTCGTAAATTCTCCTTACACTCATTTCTTCATTCATTCACTCTACATGCCCGAACCATCTAACCGTCCCTTTCTTAATCTTGCTAATTACGCATACATCAGCCTTGAATTCTTTACGAATCTCAACTTTTTCACAGGATCATACATGGTTTTACTCACATTCGTCTCAGAGATCTCATTTCTACAGCAGTCAATCTACTTCCATCCTTCCTCTGCCAGTTCCATGCCTCACTGCCATTCATCAGGGTTGCTATCAGCACTCCATAGCTAAATTCCTTGGTAAAAATTCAAAATTTGCACAAAGTCTTTCTCCCTTGCAACGGGATTTACAGGGCGTTTATCCTCCCCCCCTCTCTTTAACCTCTCAGATCCGGATCAGCTGGCCCCTACTTACAGTTCGCTTGTGTTTCGTCGGACACAGTTTAGTCGACGTGAACTGCTGTTCAAAATTACAAAAGAAATAGAAAAACTATTGATTTACTAAAAACGCATCAATAAGAGATTTACAAAAAAAAGTGAAAAACTTTACCCCATTTAGACATAAAATTTGTGTCTTGAAAAAATGTGTTGATATGTAAATCAGTCCCGTTCCGTAGTATACCTATACTATAATAGTGGGTGTATGCATTAGGATGTATCCAGGTTCAACTGAGCCATAACACTGTCCCCTAACCCTTGTCCCGGTCCTTAGCTACATTATATATATTTCCTGCAAAAAGGATTTATTGGCCCGGGTAGCCACAAAGAATAGCGAACCTCTTCTTCCACCCCACCTCCCACCCTCCATCCCCCACCCTCTCCAGCTACTCCCTTCACCTACCCACACCGTGTTTGCGTTCACTTGTGCGTACAATATAGTTATTCTATTTATAGATTCCTCGACACTTGTTTTTTGCTCTGTAAATTAATAGGCACGTGCGTGAAACTTACGATGTATGTAATTATATTGTCAAGGCCTGAAAAACAATCTCGCAGTCTGCCATTTGCCCAAATAATGGACACTGAAAGCTAATAAAAATATTGACTCGAAAGAACGAAGAGTATGCGTGACATGGCTTATTATCAGAAACACCAACGAAACTAAAATTAGTACAATCATTATTTGAAAAAAACACCCTAGTAATTTTTTTTTTTATTTCTTCACTGCCTTTTTATACGTGCTATATCTATCTGTGCTAAAGCCCCAACTTTTAAGTTTCATACGTATTTGTGCAGATTATTTAGGTTGATATGTACAAATAGTATAGTGTTTTTAATCACAAAAATTAATAACAATATTTCCCGAACAAAATGACACGGTCAAAATTAATGGGAATATTTATTAAATTAATAATAAGTACTTTGTTTAAAACCACTATAATTATAATGTAAATATTTACATGTTTTAAGAACAAATCTCCCCTTTTCAGGATAAACAATTTATCTAGAAAAATAATGGCAAGTATAGACAAATAATAAGAAAATTTTTCTATTTTGTTAGTATTTGTCATTCTTTTTAGTAGGTAAATTGTTTATCCTGAAGAGGGGAACTATGCTCCTGAAACATGTAGATATTTACGTATTAAATACAGATATATTATTATTCATTTAATAAAAATGACTACACAAAATTATTACAAATCATTTGAAGAAATAATTTTTTTTTTTAAATAATAATTTGTTATGCATTTAAATACAGTGGTGTGTAAATTAATTGGGATTAGCATTTTTTCAGATATTTTTGGCATTCGCTGATATAATAGTTCATTTTCACAATTATGAGTTAGAACTAGTACGTTATATAAAAACCTCTACTCTTTCTTATATATTTATCTAACTTTGGCATTGATAAACTAATGGATAACATATATTTTTCAATTCATCATCATGAAAAGAGATTTCCTTTTGTTGTGCAATCTTTTTTTTATGGAACTTTTCGTCACTAACGTCCATAAACTTTCGATTGGTCGGGAAAATACTTATTTGGCTGGATTCAAAGAATTTTTGCATTTCATTCGATGTTTGGCACGGGACAAGGTCTGTTGAAAAATCTATTTTCGTCGGGAGATTAGTGCTGTAAGTTTTTTTATGGCTACATAATTTAACTGAAAAAATGTAGAGATGCTACGAAATTTTTGGTCTCTATGACTTGTATAAAAAAAGGTACTGCAATTTAAAAACCAAATTGTTTTTTTTTTGCCGCTAGACGAGTGTTGTTAGTGTAATATCAAGCCACCAAGTTTTTGATTTCTTCATAGTCTTTATATAATGAACAATAATTGAAACATATGTATTACTCATTAGTTTATCAATACCAAAATTGGATATAACAGTTGTCCAATAACTTAGTCAGTGTATAACGTAGTCAACGGGAAAATACCACCCATCGGTCAAAAATGTTAATTATTCAGGGGGAACTAAAAACTGATTTTTGATAGATACGGCTTATTTTTCAGAACATAAAAAATACGTATCGAAGTTATAAATGCAATAATGTCCTCAAATAAAAACTTTTGGACTTAAAGTAAATTAAATTTTGTATGATTTTAGAAATATTTAACACATTTTCGAAGTTCGAAGAACTAATAAGATTGTGTGCCACTATGCACAGAAAGGGCTTCAATATGGTATAAAATAGACAATAAATTATAAGGTGAGGTCATGGAATTTCTCTTCTCGTGCTTATTTATATTGCTGTTAAAATATGATTTTGGTCAACTTAGGTAGTACACTTTTGAAAAACAGATTACATAGTCTGATTGAAGAAAATGAAAATTTTATTGCAAATACGAAATAAATAAAATTATTAAAAAACTTTCGAAAAAACCTTCGTCACTGCATAGGAATAAAAATATGACAGCTGGTATGACCCCCGGCCACCCTAACGCCATCTGCTGATTAAGGTTTTCCGGATTACTCGCTTATTACCGCTGGTTTTTATAACCTTTTATGCAGACGATTGATTATAACCAAATAGATTTTAAATTGTAATGGAATCCATAAAATCAAGAACTCGGTACGCATTTATGTTTGTGTTGATTGTTAGTTATGAATACAAACGCCACTGTAGGAAAACAGCAATTAAATTTCATATGTTAAGCATTGAAGATGTCGACATATTATACAGACTTACGTATTTCCCTGTTAAGCTCAACACATGAAAAGAGATGAAAAAAAAATACAGCAAACAAGGATACTTGCGGTTCACATTCACACAGACAAGTTATTTATCGCATAACTACATATTTCAGTTATTGTCATTGATGTGAGCAGGGGTGCTAAAAATATTATTCAAAAGAATAAAATATTTTTACCGACATTTCGTCACCGTAGATGTCGAGGGAACCAGTCCTCAAAATCATAAAGCTGAGAAACAGGCGTGCAAATATTTTGTGTGACAAAATGTAGCATTTTTTGACAGAATTTTATTTTTGGGATGCGCGTGCCTGGCCCCAAATTGAGCGGGAAGTTTCAGTGGTCAACAGCGTTTAGCCACCTATTATATGAAAGTATTATTATTGCTTAAGTTTGTACGACGAAAATGGTTTAGGTTTTTAGATAAAATACAATTTTGATATATACTATTTAAGTAATCAAAAGAAAAATAATAGTAAGATTATTTTTTTTTTATACAAATTATTTAACAGAAAATGTAGCAAATCTTTGATTTACTAACTAGGAACAAATCCTACTTAAGTGTAGTTGATTTGACAAGTTTAGTTCATATTAAATTCCATTATACATGTATAGAAGGGAACAAAGGATAGTTTTGACATAGAGAGAAAAAAGTAAAAGAAACGTTTGGAAAAACAAACAACAACGAAAATTAACGTGTCATGGATTTCACAGTTTCAGGTATAAAGCATTTACTTTCTAATTCATATTCAATCACTTACGTATATCTAGTATGGCGATAATTTTAATATATTAACGTACGCATAAAAAATTGGGTTGCAAAGGTCAATTATTTTCGATTGCAAGAATAAGACCACAAGGATTATAATACCATCAAGGAAGGCATAATTATTAGCCAACAACCTCAGTGAGTAAGGCTAAGTGAGCTCAAATGATTAAATAATGACCTTTTACCGCTTTCAGCCTGTGACGGATATCTTCAGACTGGTACAATTCTTAAACTTATCTTTAATTCTTAAACTATGGTTTATACACACTTTTGGGTGTCAGGGGCAATAACCATGATTTTACTTGGATCATATTTTTCAGTATTGTTGTAGGATGATTTTACACCACTTGACTTATATGGTACTTTTCAATTTATTCATAATATTACTTTACATATTAATCTGCTTTCAAAAATCATTTTCATGATGGGTTACAGTTATTTTTTATTGTAAAGATAATTTTATATTATTTACGAGTATATAATAAGAGGTTGGTGAATACTGATCGATAATGAGCTTATGCTAGAATTTTCCTATGTTAGTTGTAATATGAAGTTTAACAACAAGATTTAAAGTAATTGGATTACTACCAACATCGTGATATATTTACAATATAAGCATTGTATTTACCGTATAAAAAAATGTACATTCGTTTCACAGACCATTATATGAAGCGGTCGGTTTGTTTTTCTAAAGACGTTCATTTCTCGTTTAATAAATTAGAAAAATGTAAGGAAGAGACCATAAAAATTCAATTAATTGTAGTTCCACGTTAAATATAATTGTTTCTCAGAATATGGTAAAACAGGCAATTTGGTCGAATTTATTTTTTCTTAAGGTAAAACCGAATATAGTTTTAAGTGTATCTAAATGGAAGGCCTGGGTTTCTCACGTTTTGTTACATAATAATAATGAAATTTTATTAGAGAATTCGAAGAACCCTTAGAACCCTCAAACCTAATACTTTTTTAAGAATCGATTGAAATCTGATCTTAATTATTAACGCAATTAAAAGTTTTCACTGATTTTCCGCTATCTTGTTTTATAAAATTGATATTTTCGAAGTAAAATGATTGATGCTTTTGAAAACCGAATTCTATAGGCCACTCAAAAGGAAAAATATATGGGTTTTACACACAATCAGCCTAACTAATAATAATAATAGCTTGATAATTTGTTTAGCGCCATTTTTGTAAAAAATCACCTTAAGGGTGCTGCCCGGTTAAGTTCAAGTTTCAACCTTCTTTTCTCGAAATCCTTTTTCATATTGTAAGTAAAGAAAAAATTTCATCATTTCTTATACGAGTTTTTTGATAGTTTATGTGTAAATACATTTTTCCATACATTTTAAAGGTACATAATGCATAGGACAGTACTAATGTTAGTGTGTATTTATATTGTGGTGTGGAAGGTAGGAATGTTGGGTACTGCAGATGATTGCCTACGTACATTGTAGTGTTTCGTGTACACGAGTTTTTTTGTTAAAGTGTTCAGTAAGTATGTGGATTGCTGCCAATTAGATATTGATTAGATTAAATATTATATAACATAACAAAATAAAATTTTGATTTATACGACTTATAATGATATTGGCAACACTCGTTTTATAAGGAATATTATAAAATGTGTATAAAAAGTGAGCATTTATGTCTTTGCATACCGATAATAGGTATGATAACTTAGAAATTTCATACAAGCAAAGCTGGTCAAATTGTATTCATCCAGAGTTCACCGGTCAAGAAGATTTGCTGCTACTTGCAAAAATATAATTTCTATTTCAAGATAAGATAAAATGACGCGCACGATTTAAGACAGTAGTTTCAGCACTCTCCACTTTCTTAGTCAAAATAACTGCACAACTATTCATGGCTAAAGTTCTCCTGTGCTTGAGAAGCGCGACTAAAAACGAGTAAAACGTAAAATAGTTACAAAGATACCTCCTCCCAACTCCTCAGCAAAAAGTAGGGCTGCTTTTCACCAGAAACTTAACCCGCTTAAACTTTTACCACCCAGAACCGATTGAAGATACAAACACAACTTTCCAACAAACTATTCTAAACATTGCTTTATTTGTTAAAGGGTGTTTCGCGTGATACACGATGTGATCAGAGGAGGATTCAACTCTGTGGCAAGGAGAGTAAAAATAATTTACGTAGCGTATTTTACCAGAATTTAATATTTTATACATTTCTAACCATTGGTAAACAAACTACTATAAATGTAGTTAGACCCCTGATCGACGGTAATGAGTAGATACTGTGAATTGATGTAAGCTTCTACACGTCTTTGAATGTACACTTTATTTTAAATTTATACATTATTTTAAAGCATGTGTTAAATCCTCAGTAAAAGGTATACATTAATTAGCAATATATATATTTTTTATTATTTACGCCACAATTATAAAAGAAAACTACAAATAACATTTTTGCTTTACAGAAAAGACTTACATTGTCAATCTATTGATACAACATTACCTATATACACACATACATACATAAATCTTCTTCCCTTTGTCCTACTTGAGTCGGGGTCCTATCGCATCGACAAGGCGCCTCCCGGCGTTCTTGTCCTGTGCTACGTTTACAGCATCTGTCTATAGTAGGTCCCGGGTCTCCCCGCACAGTCTCTGGAGTTAGTTCTCCCACCTATGTCTGGGGCGGCCCACTGGAAGTCTTCCCTCTGGAATAGTACTCAGTATTCTCAGTAGAATTTGACTTTCTAGCATTCTTAACACGTGCCCAAGCCACCTCAGTTGCGACTTTTCTATGAAGAGTAATAGTGGTTCGATTTTTGGGATGATCCAATGCTCTGTGGGGAACCCGCTCGCACAGCTCCCTATAGTTTAAGTTTAAGGCTTATAGAATGCAATACTATTATGTTAAGATCCTCCCGAATCATCGAGATTCTTATTCGATCCCATCTTGTGACTCCTGCAACTCTTTTCAAAAATCTCATTTCGGCAATATTACCTGCTTAATAATAAAAAAAATGATAATCTCGAATAGCTATCCGTCATTGGTTTGAACGTTCCCAACGAGGCGTACCGGGCACACTATCCTTCTTCATATAAAAACCTACAATAATTTACATTTATCTTTGAGACATAAACAGGATATTTATGAAATCTGCTTGCATTACAAAAACGGTTAAAAATCAATATAAATGTCCCTAGGTGTGTCTACAGCTTTCTATTTAAATAAAAAACATAAATTTGAAATTAATTAAACTATGCATATTCAATTCTTATTTATGAATTATTTTTAATGAGATTTAAAAACCTCGCTTTAATATTTAATCATTGTAGAAAAGAATATTAATATAACCTAAATGAAACACGAAAACTGATAAAAGACAGAAAATAAAAAGATTTCAGTCGCATCTGGGAAAAATCGGATATTAATCCAAGACACGTCTAGTTTGCAATTGCGTTCCTTTGGAAGTTTGTAATCATTATAAAGATTGCTGCCAATAATTTGGGATAAAAATGGAAAATAGTATTGACAAATCTCGTATTTCAGATATGATATCGATGAAGATGACATAAACTGAACTGGTCTCATTAGCTAAGTTGGTTAAGCGATTGCCCCGGATAGACAGAGGTCCTGGGTTCGAGTCCCATATGCGACTGAAATCTTTTTATTTTCTGTCGTTTTTTTTCCGTTTTCATATTTCATTTAGGTTATGTTAACATTATTTTCTACAATGATTAAACTGTGTACAAACTAAATTCAAATATTACATACACAATCTTATGAAATAATACCATTCAGTGAGTGATAGTGCTGCGCAGGCAGCGGGCCAGTCCTTACAAACAACTTGTATGTTTCTTCCAAGGTGTTAAGGTACTCTTTCGGCAGTGCTGTGTGCAACTCTCCGATATCAGTCACATGTAATATTGCCGACATTGGGTGTTTGCCGCCACAACTCTGTATCCATAGAATATAGGGTTTGTCGCAAAAGTTCGAGAATTTTTTAAAAACAATTTATTGCCAATAAACGTACAAACACTTAATATTCTTCAAAGTACGCCCCATGCGCGTCAATACACTTTTGGCAAAAGACGGAACCCCCATAAGGTACTGCGAAGCAGTTTTCATCCCATCCAACGTCTCTAAATGCCGTTCCTTTAGGCTTCGCTAGATGCGGGAGAAGAAAAAAAAAGTCTCAACTGTACGGCGGTTGTGGCAGTGTCATCACGCTTTGCTTAGCGAGGAACTCCTGGATGACGAGAGCTGAGTGTGAGGGGGGATTGTCGTGATGCAAAATCTAGGTGTTAGCAATCTTCTTTCCAACGCGGCGAATCCTTTAGACCAACCGTTTCTCTGTCATGTTGCACTTCTCCGTTATTAAGTGGACACTAAGACGATGATCAGACTGTAACACTTCCCTTATTTTTGTAACGTTATCATCAGTTTTGGAAATTGACGGTCGTCCAACGCGCACATCGTCTTCAATTGATTCCCGGCCGTTTTGGAATTGTTTGTGCCACACAAACTCTTGTCTGTGACATGGCTTCATCTCCGAAGGCTTCCCGAATCATGGCCATGGTCTCGATGCCGGTTTTTTTCAGCCGAACGTTGAATTTGATGGCTGCCCGCTGGTCTAGCAAATGTTGCATCTTGATTTCCGACGCAATGACAAAACACACTTTACGCGGATCACTATTCTAGCTCTACCGTTACTCGGAGAGGACTGAGCAGCGGCGCGTTTGGTAGCTGCAACTTCCCTCTCCCATTTCCATCACTTGGCGCATCCAGCTACTCCTTCTAGCGCAGTCAGGAATTTTTTCTCGATACTTTTGCGATAGACCCTGTATGATAAAATTATAGTGATATAAAAAAAATCATTATTTATTCTTTGGAATGGAATGGAATAAATTTCTCAAGTACAGTAATCGAAAATACAAAAAAAAATATGTGAAAACAATAACAGTATCCAACATGACCGAGGAAAAAAAAAAAAATGACAGTAATCTCTTAATAAATTTCTCAATTGGAGATATCAAAATATTTTAAGCACTCTGTTATTTGAAAAAAAATATCTATGATAGTGGGCGTTTTACCAAGATTGTTATATGATCGGAATATTCTAGATACAGGATTAAAACATCCAGTGTTATTGGCAAAAATATTCATCCAAAATACGTTAGGGTTTCTCGCAGCCACGGGCCTGATATATGTTACTTGATTTGGTTGACTTGATTACTGTCTACTCGTTTATTGACAATTTTATAAAACATCAAGAGATTATTTATATTTCTTCTTTTAACCAGACTCTCTAATTTCAAATATTTATTCTTTCTTTATTATTAGTCTTTATTGATCACCGTCTAATTGATGGTAAACACCTGTCCTATAAGAAAAATCCGCGTGAATATTATTTGAACGGATTCAACTCTAGATAAAATATGTAATATAATACCGATTCCAGACTGTTAACTCGTACTCGGGAACAGTAAAAATTAGAGAATCGAAAATAATTATAAATCTGTTAGAGTTCTGGAACATTTCTGTTGATTTTACAATAAAACTTTATATATTGAACATTAGTTTAGTGTCAAATATAGATTTAACTGCTATATGAATATAGAGTTTTTTTGGTGTTCTTAGTGAAATTTATAACTTTGCACTTAGCTATATTCAGTTCCATTTGATTATTAATACACCAGGTAGACAAGATGTTAATGTCTTGCTTTAAAGAGTTTACAATCTTCTATTGATTTAATGGCAATAAATAATTTGAGGTTGTAAGCAAATAGTGAAAAATTACGGCGTAGTTTGCATGTAAGATCGTTAATAAAAATTATAATTCAAGGGTCCAAGTAGCGATCCTTGTGGTACTTCGGACGTTCATTAAATTGGGGAAGAGTTAAAACCATATACTGTAACTAATTGTCTTCTATGTGATAAATATGATTCTACCCAATGAAGCAGATTTCCGTGTACACTGAAGATACCCAGATTTTTTTACTAAAATGGGGTAACTAACTTTATCTAAAGCTTTACCAAAATTTGTGTACACAAAATCTACTTGTGTTTTTTATTCATCGAATTACATAGAAAGTCAATATACTAGAGCAGATTGAGGTTTGTAGATCATTTAGCTACAAAGTCATGTTGAAAAGGGCAAAATACATGTTTAATATGGTTGAATTTTGTGGAAAATCGATTCGAATATTTTTCCATAACAAGATAATGGGCTGATGGGACGGTAACTTTTTTTATATCGTTTTTACTACCAGATTTATGAATTTTAATGGTATGTGCAATCTTCCATAGATCCGAAAAAATCCCTTCGTTCATAATTTTGAAATATATTTTTCGTAACGGTTTTGCGAGTTGTTCGGCACAGTTTCGAATAAATAGTGGAGCAATTCCATCTGGATCGGAAACCTTATGAGAATCTTTTCAGCTTGAATTTGACCTCGTCTAGGGTTATTACGATGTTTGAAAATGGGTAATTATTAGGTGGAGAAGAAAGTTTTTTAAATATCGCAAAGAACTCACCAATAATTTGTGCGATAACAACATGTACCCACTACGAAACATTACTAAACCTTGTCGCTTTTTACGATTCTTCACTAACATACAAAACAAATTTATAATTTTCTTTACGTGTTATAAATGAAATTTAAGCCATACTTGGTTTTTCATAAAACTTTTATTCATAGTCAATTAAAATTCGTTAGCATATAATTCTTGATTTCATAATTTTCTGTGCACTTTTCAACATCACCTCTTTGAACACTTTTTTTCATTTTTATTATTATTAATCACACCCATACTCATTAGTAAAAGTGCAGTCCCATCCAAGACACAATTACTAAGGTATTGTGTGTATATACTCGTACATAAGACATACTTTATCTACGTATATTTTAATATATCTACTACATTATTTATACTAAAATGTACTGTGTTTATGTCCAAAAAATAAATTCAAACATTTTTTTAAAAATATGTATTTGGAGACCTTAATATTAAACATAATGCCTTTGCTCAAAAGACAATAGCAAATTTGTATAGTTAAATATTAAAAAAAACTTATATTACGTATTTTTAAATACATTTTATATTTCCATGGTGTGATTGAAAATTATTTTATTAAAATAAACTTTAAATTTTTTACGTTTTAGTCCTGTCCTGTGCTAAGACACTATAATCTCAGCGATAAATACGGTCCTGCATGCAGCAAAGGGGAATCCGGCTAGTTTTCCATGAACGTAAAATCTCCCGTGTGCCGTACGTGTGCACCACCCTTTAGTAGCACGGAGCCATTTATACGCGAAGAAAGGTTGGGCCATTTGACTCGTGCTTTATGGGTCGTTAAAATTCACTTTCCGACCCGAAAAATAGCGGAGATACACCGCACTTTAGCAAACACTCATCTGCGGGTCATCGGGGTGGTTATGATATTATTAGTGAATATTTGTTTAGAGTAAGGATTAATCGTAGTTGGTCCTCACAAACACGTATACTTGTTTATGAATTCCGCGCTATTTAGAATATTTTTAACATGTGTTATTTATAACCCCTACTAGAATGTTGCAGGCGGGATGCCAGAATGCCAGAAAAAGCGACTCACAAAGAAAATTCTGGAGGTAATCCCAGATTATCAACTTCCTGTGGACCGCCCCAGAAAAAAGGTGGGTAAAAATTATTCAAATTGATGATGTTCTTTCTATCACTCATGTTTTTTGCTTAGGATACATAGCAATGCTATACTGTTATATATTTTGTGTAGCGGTGGAACTCAAAAGAGTTTGAATATACTGTTTTTTGGGAAGTCAAGGTCTCTTAAGTATAATTTTCATTACTATTCTGCTGTATTGTGTCAACTCGTAATAATGAAGATTTATATGAACCCCCACCCCCCCCCCCATCTGACGTAATGCAACACTTAATGGGATAACGCAAAGTAAATGTCATTTATTAATTTCCGTGAGTATTTCTGAATCTTATTGAAGAGGGGTTAATTTAAAAACATGTTATTTTTCTGTTTTCGTAGAGAGCAATTACTTTGTGGTGTTACATATTTATTAAATAAAGGAAACAGTATGTTTTAAACAAGTTATGTTTTTTTTAATCATCACCAACCGGTTTCGCCTATTCCAAGCTTCGGGGTTAAATTTAAAACCAAGCATATATATTTACAAAAAGAAAAAAAGCATCTCTCTGTCCCACTGTTTAATTGTTTGGTATTATATTTTGTCTCCTTCTTTTTGTATATACAGGTATATATGCTCACTCCATGTATTTTTGTTTCGTTTTAAATTTTAAACTGACGAAGTTTAGGATAAGCGAAATCGGTTAATGAAGATTAAAAGAAAGCGGTTTAGAAGAAAGTGTTTGTTTTATTTAATATTTTATTTTTCCATTCAATCGACTACTAAGCAGCACTATTTAAATTAAAACAACGTTATTCATATCACCCATATATGTTTTTTTTAACGCCGCAAGGGGAGTCAAAAGTGCATATCTAATATATATATATATATTTAATTCAATAAAAATAAAATTTAATAACGTTATGATTAAGTTCTGCAAAGTATTTTCGGGTTTTTATTATTGTAAAACCGATTTAGTTAGAAAATAATTATAATTCTCTATTCTGTGAGGTTTTTATATTTATAATGTGTTTCTCAGTACTTAACTTATATTTTTAACTGATTTATTTAAATATGTTATATTGTTTTGATAATGTGAACAAACTGAGAAGCGGTGAATATGTAATTTTACTTACTTTATTATTTATTGTTATATTAGGATCATTCGTTCGTTTATTAATTTTTAATTGTTCAAGTAAATTTAATCTAAGATTTTCTTACATTTCTTTCTACATGTAAGTGTTTAGGTTCGTTGTTGTCAAGCGGGACGTGATTATTTACTAAGAGATGTTCTGCAAATTTTGAAGAAGTGCTTTTTTTTATAATATCATATATGTTCGTCGAATCTAGTTGAGAAAGCACTTCCCGTCTGCCCGATATAGGTAGCGTCGCAGTTGGCGTGGTCACATTTTAATTCATATATGCCACTATTATTAGGTTTAGTATTTTAAATTTTTGATTTTTTTAGGCATGTTCCTATTGATTCTAAAAGCTATATTTAAACCAAATATTTTTATTTCTTTTGCAATTTTTACAGATTAAATTAAATTGTCATCTCTGGAGCGAGAAATTACAGAGAAGAAAATTTTTCCATTTTTTTATTATGTACCAGATATAGTAAATTGATTTTATTTTTAAATGTCTTGCTTTTAATAATTTTTTCAATGTTATTTGCCTCATAGCCGTTATTAACCGCGATTGTTTTTATTGTTTCCTTTTCTTTTTTATACGCTATTTTGTCTAGAGGGATATTAATGAGTCTGTGTACCACTGAATGGTCAGCTATTCATTTTTGCGACCAAGGAAGAGTTGATTTTGTTTTTATTTTTGTATCTGTAAAAGTTGGTTTTCTAAATATTTCGAAGGTATGTCTATTATTACTTCTAACGATTGTAAGATCTAAAAAAAAAAACAATATTTTCGATGGTTGAAATCACGGTTATTTTCGAAATTTTATTTTTGGTTATCAAATTAGATTTTTAAGTTTGTTTTGCGGTATTCAAATTTTTTCAAATATAATTCCGTTAATGTGTTTACGGGAATCGAATTCCCATGCGTGAAGTTTAAATTCTAATTCGGAGTGGATAACCTTTATGTAGTGAAGCAACGTGTCCCGTTTCCGACAGCACTCCTTTGTTTCTTCCTTCAGTTATATCCTCCGTGCTCTCAACACAGTGGCTACGGCTGCAGTAGATGTACTTTTGATGGAGATCTGTACGTACCTCGGAATCAAATTACACTTCAAGCACTTTAGGTTAAACCACAAATTTTGAACTACTTTCCTATGTTTGAGTGTAAGTTGTCTGTATAAAATCACCATATCTTTAATAGTTAAACCCCTACATGTAATAATCTAACATAAATATTATTTTTACCCAATATGGAAAATTTTTCGTAAAAGAAGGTAAAACATAATCCAACATTAACCAGTTAATATAGCTTATACCTTTTTCTTAATAATAATGTTTATAGCGAAACACAATTTTTTTAAAGGAATTTATGGATGATATTCCCTGCCTGCTACGGTAGCTTGGGTCTTGTTATATTAAGTAGTTCATTTCGGTTCGTAGTAAAATAAAATAAGATCTTTTGTGTACACATGCGGAGTATTATATATATTAGAATATATAAATTTAAAAAAAAAACTCTTTATCTAATATAAAAAAAACAATACAGGAATAATTAAAATTTACGGGATACACTGTATTTAAGAGGAACGGCTGCGGTGCCTGTTTCATACATAACTTAATTTTCGAATTGAGGCCAAAATACCCATCCAAACTGAATGATATATTATGTACGGAATTTTATTTTTATTTTTTTTAAATTATGTTCCATAGAAAAAAATCATTTTTCATAATTTTAGAGGAAATTTAGAAAATTATTTTCGGGTTTATTGTATATTTTTAAAAATTATGGTATTTGTTATGTATATATGTTTACGTATATAAAAATAAAACATTAAAAAAAAACGGTATTTCGGAACGATATTTTAAATTATATACGGGAACGTCTGTGTTCCAATATAAATTGGGCATTTTTAATTTAATTTAAAGTCCACCATAATGCTTATTTTAACGTATTTCTTAAATTTTAAATTTTATGTTTCATTATATTTTTAAAGCAGATGTGGGGTAATTTTTTTTTTAAATCACCGTTAGCCCCCAAATAATTGATAAAGATGCCTCTTAAATCGCGAAAAAGCAATTCCTTTAATTGCCTATACTTCATAATGTAAATCAAAAAAAAAATACTCCTCATCCGTATTAGATATTTACTTTACTTTTTGATGAAAAAAAATACTATTAGGTTTAGGCGAGTAATTTGGCCTCAAATCAAAAATTATTTTTTTTATGAAACAACCCGCCCAGCCGTTCCTCTTAATATTTTTAAACAGTAAAAAATAAACGCAGAAATAATAATTATTATTACTCTGAATTTACCGATCATATTTTGGAAAAAAAATATTTTCTTCTAATTCTTTTGACATAAATAAAGGTTTTAAAATTTTACATCCGAGTACAACTGGTTTTCATATAGATAATTTTGAAAATATAAAAATTGTTAAGTCACTTTTATTTTTCAATATTTTGTAACAATTTTTTTTTTTAATAATTATTATATTTTTAATTAATTACTTGCCTATACTCATTATTTGTTAATTTTTTTGTTTATTTGCGTATTTTATCTTTTCTTACGTTGTTATTTTTCTATGTTTATTATTTGTCTATTCTTATCATATTTTTTTCAGTACTCTGTGTATCGTGATAAGGGAACCTTTGCTTTTAAACATCTTTATATTTATATATTAAATAGTGGTTTAAAGAAAAACATTTCTTATTCATTTTATTAAAAAGTGATTTTGCATTTATTGAAGAAAAGGTAGAAATGTAAAAAAAAATTAAAAATTGAATATAAAAAAAACAATGTAGAAATAAAAACGAATAAAATAAAGTAAATTGTAAGAAAGTATATAGTGTGAGGAGAGAAATAGTATTGATGTAATATAAGCATGGGATACGCCTTGTCGAAGCAATAGGTCCCACGTCATAGTGATGGTGATGATGATGGCAAATACGAACATGCGAGATAATAAGCCAACGCAGCGTGTGAATATAATCACCCGCATCCATCACACTTTAACTCAGTTAAAAGAAGCTTAGCATAAAATTCTTCCTAAGAGAAAGATGCAAAGTAGAATCCTCTCACGGCGGTAACTGAGAACTGCTTAAAGTCGTAAACTGAAAAGAAAAAAAAATCCTGAGCAGTAAAGCTCTTATGAAAAATTCACGCGAATTATTAATCATTTCCGTTCTTAAGATTTTCATATTATCTGTGCAATCCTTCAAGAGCTTTTTTTAACAATAAATCTACGTACCTAAGCTTTTATTCGGCTAAAGCTAAATAGTTAATAATGTCAATTTATTCCTCTCGGAGAAGGCTCTGTCACGAAATGAGTTAATGTCTCTCTAGTAACATCAATTACGTTTTATGATGGTCAAAATTAACATTTTATCATTGAGGTCTTGTTCTAAAGTAACGAGGTCATTAGATTCGGTGAGCTCCGTAGTTAGAAAGTCATCATTTGATCAATCACTTGAGGGGACAAGCCAGTGCGGATGACAAATCGTCCATCTTCGCTAATTTAAATTTATATTGCTTTCTCAGCTTGACGGCCGAAACTCCAACAAAAGTTGAGATTTTTAAAGTGAAGATCAGAACCCCCAACAAAACATTGATTTTCAAGTATTCGTGGTTGTGATAGAGTATAATAACAGATTGCGGAACATGGGGTTAAGATACCGGCCTGACTCTGCAGAAGTTTTGCAATATATCACCGAGCTGCTCTTTGACGTGTGACCGCCCAGAGCTATGTTTAATAGTTCCAAGACGCTTCAAATACCAACATTTTTTTTAAAGCAAATCCTATGGGATTTTAATAGTATTGCTAAATCTGAAGAAATTTAAGCTTGGTCTTTTCATTGTATATTTTAAAACGAAGTGACATATTTTACTTAATGCTAAATTTTGAAACGGTATTTTTTTGAACTCGCCAAATTTTTGAGTAATTTTTACTACCAATATTGGATGAAAACCTTTCTAAAACCGCTAGCACAAAAGTTACACAAAGTAAATGCTTTTTATGAACATGTAAAAACTACTATTGGTAAACTCTAGCATCGTTAAATTTAAAGCATAACGCAACCATTTTCAGCTTATACGTTATTATCATCATGAGCTATGGAGTTTTAAAATCTACATTTTACTGTCAAATATATTGGTTTTCATAACGTATTTCAATTTTATGTATCAATAGATTTACACTACCTTTGTGGTGTCATTTTTTATCAAATGAAAAATA
The DNA here is from genome assembly GCA_022606495.2 of Halesus radiatus. NCBI lineage: Eukaryota > Metazoa > Arthropoda > Insecta > Trichoptera > Limnephilidae > Halesus > Halesus radiatus. The sequence goes on along the minus strand of JAHDVE020009538.1, from coordinate 27,124 downwards.
AATGTTTTGTGTAAATCACTATTTAATATACAAAAAATGCGTTATCATTTTGTAGCATCATTTTTTTATCAAATGATTAAGAAATATTTTGTTTAAACCAGTATTTAATATACAAAAGATGCTTTATCACTTTGTGGCATCATAATTAATAAGAATTTGAGTTAATACTTTGTTTAAAGCATTGTGTACAATTCATAAATTTCTACATGTTTCAGAAGTAAGGCTCCCCTCATCAGTATAAAAAATATATTAAAAATCATGACAAGTATGGACAAATTTTAACCAAACGAACAAATAAGAAAGACTTTTTTTATTTAATATTTACAATTATTATTATTATTTTTTTTAATAATTACTAATCTGCTTTCATTACTTATTGTTCATTTTTGTTTATTATTCACCTAAACTTCATTATTTTAGTATAATGTTTATCCTGATAGGGGGAGTTTTGGTTGTGAAATATGTAGATTGTTACGTATTAAAAATAGTGGTTTAAACAAACTAATTCTTACTAAATTTGATTATATATTTAATATTATTTGTCTATTTGTCTATTCTTGTCATAATTTCTTGGTATACAATGTATCCTGATGGGGGAAGCTTTGCTTCTGAAACATATTGATTTTTGTATATTTAATAGTGGTTTAGACAAAATATTTCTTATTTATTTATTTATTACTTGTATACGACAAAAATGTTAATTTACTGAAACTGAACTTTGAAATTATTTTACAGATGAAACAAAACTTTGACTGCCTATCTAGGAAGATTCCCGTTTTTGGGCAATTTAATTGACAATCTTAGTTCGTATTAAATGCCAGTTTTTTTTTCAACATAGCAGGTAATAATTATAATAATTATCAAGAAGATAAGAGAAGAAAAAGAAGTAAATATAATTCAAATAAATTTAATCGATGTAAGAAGTTTGATAGGTACTGGTTAATAATAATGATAGTAATAATAATTGGATGATTTGTATAGAGCCGTTTTTGTGAAAAATCACCTCTAGGGCGCAGTATAAATATTGCTAGCTAGGGTTTATCTCATTATGTACAAACAAGCTTGGTGCGTCACACCAGATTAACACGTTAAATTATTAAGCTTTAGCTTGAGAGGATATGATTTTGCACGCACAGGATACAACATTAGAAGCACGGGGAATTGCATGACATTGCAGTTACTATTTAAATTTTATTTGTCACGATATTTATTAGAAGGCTTTTGGCAAAATAAGCGATGGTATTTATTGAAATATTTATGTTTTTTTGTTCGAATGTAGAAGTGGAAAAGAGATTAATTTATTTTCGTTTTTTCTATTTTTTTTATTCAATGATAGTTAAAAACGCAAAAAATATAAATAATGCTACCTTTGAGTATAATAATAATAATTGGATGATTTGTACAATGCCGTTTTTATGAGAACTCATCTCGATGGCGCTGTTTATGTTGGTTATTTAGAAATAAATATTTCGTTGATAAATATTATGACATAATCTTGCTTTTGATCCCAAAATTATAAAACTAGAATCAAAACCTTTGTCGATATAATTTTATTATAAATCTAACCTTTACTAAATAAATTGTCACCCGCTGATTCCCCGTCTACGTTAATAACCAGATTTAAGAAAATTGTTAGAATGTAATTAATCGTTCTAAAACGGGGTCCGGACTCGATAATAGACCCAACCAGATCCTTGAACGAAGAAAACCTCAGCTTTGATCAAAGGCGCCTATTTCCAGACATGGGTCCATAATGACCCCAGCCCAGGATCGAACTACAATTGATTGTACATCGATACTACCAGTCGACCTTTTACCCCGTAGCCCACCAATTAATCACCACAAAACAACATCGATATCATTATTATAGCTTTTCAACGAGGCTCTAAAATTTGCAATAAAGGGATATTGCTTGAGATTTTACGTTAATTTTGTACAAGTTAACATCGTGCACACTATTAACCCTTAAATTCCTACCTTCACAAAATAAAGTGGTTTTGATTTATTTATTGCTTGGGGTTAGACCGACCTTAGAATTTGTTGGGACCAAAAGGTTATAACACATTTATTTCGTATTTCATATGACAATGACACTTCTCCCTAATGCGTATAGTATTTCCATTGAATAACTCAAACAAAGAAATCGTCGGATACATAGCATTGACAGTTCAATACAGTTACAAACTAAAACAATTTTTTTAAAAATTAATTTTGCATAAAAAAAATCTTCCCTTTTAAATGGATTGAAGAAATAGATTAAAGACACAGAAATTTTAAGTACTATGCAATTGAACTATATAATCAAATGCCTACATATTTAAAACAAACAAGAGAGAATACACCAACACATTAAATAAAACTTAATATCTCGATCTGGGGCGCTATTCCCGTTATTTTTAAAGAAGATTCCTTACGTTTTTCCTTAGGGTTAAATACTTCTGAATTAACTGCGGAATTCCGGTGAGACATAGTAAAAATATCCTAAATAGATTGTCAAGAGATTATTTGAAAACGCAAATTGATGAAATATCTTCGAGTGACATGAGATTTTGAACTAAAACTTTTAAAAACAATTAGATTATATTATAATTCATTTTATTACATTTTTATTTTATTTTTAAATATCATAAATAAGCCTTCTAACGAAGAATCACGTTTTATAAAAAGGTACCTACCTCATTAGATAGTAATGACCTTTTTTGTCTCTAGTTCTAAAAATGACATTTGAATTTGTACCGACTTGACGTGAATTGTCAAAAATGTCAACATCTATATAATGTTTACTAGCTAATTATGTTTAAAGTAAGTAATAACGTAATTGGTAACATACTTAATATTGAGTTTTTCTGTTGTTAAAAGAACGCAAATATTGAGTTATTCTCTTGTTAAAACATCGCAAATATTGACATTTTTTATGAATGTCTCTCGCTGAACTCAGGTGATAGCTGTCATTCGACAAAACCGGAACCGCAGTTAAGTAAGAAGGCTTTAACCCCAAGGAAAAAGTTAAGGAATCGTCCTTAAAAATAACGGGAATAGCGCCCCTGGTCAAATCAAAAGGAACAATTATTTCCTTAACTTAATTACACAAAATCAAACGTAACAACATTTACATTAAATATAAATAATTAATTTGATTTTTGTCGTTTTAACAATATTTTTATTATTCTTAAACATAATTGTATAACCATTTCACAATAATACCATACAATAAATACCTGAACACCTCGGTTCAGATTCTCCTATTATATATTAATAATTTACAGTACATACATATCATTCTATGTAATAATTGGTTAAATTATAAAAAATGTCCGTAAGTAAATAGAAATGAATAAATAAATACATCAGAATCATAAAAATAAAAATAAAAACAAAAATTGCTTTAAGGTGCAGTTTTTCCCCTTCATACATTCATATTATTCTTAGCTTTCTCACAAAACCTAGAGAGAGGTAACTCTATAGACAATTAAAACACTCCAAAACATATAATGTTTGCACAATTTTCTCCCAATGCATATTTTATCAAAATACGTACTACTATCGGCTGTTAATAGCATTTTCTCTGGCAATTTACGGTGTTTTCTAATTTTTTCCTGAAACATGTTGATATGTAATCCCTGAAAATAAGCTTAAGAAGGTTTTAGTGGTAAGCCGGCCTTATGTTGATGTACATTAAGAATATGATAACTTTATACTACCCTTATTTGACTTGGGGTAGTATTTCGCTGATCATCCATCTTTTCTTGCAAAAAATGGACTTATCTAAATCCGTTAAAAATATTAAAAAATACACCCTTTTGAGAAAAAGATTTTCTACAAATTTGGGTAAATATTATATTTATTTAGTACCTATTACCTACATGCAATAAGAATAGATAATAAGAAAAGATACCAAATATTATGTACTTACTATTTAACGCGAATACCCTATTAGCAGTGGCGTGTAGTCCATAAAGGCTGAAAAGCTGTGCCTACCCTAAGAAAAATCGAAAAGATACCAAATATTGAATGTACTTACTATTTAACCCGAATACCCTATTAGCAGTGGCGTGTAGTCCATAAAGGCTGAAAAGCTGTGCCTACCCTAAGAAAAATGAACCATAGAAAATAGTGAGAGTTATATTTTAAAGGCGATAATCTTCTGATAAAAATGAATTTTCCATGACCGTCATGAATGTATTCAGTTATCCATAACAGTCACCAAATGATGATTATAAATTGCGCAATTTCGAATATACAATACACAATAATTTATACCCGAAATTCATATAGTCCACTTTTGACCATAGGGCAATGCACACCACGGATGAATGGGTATACTTCCCTAACGTTGAAGTTTTCAGGTCAAGCTCGAAAATATAAATGCCTCAACATGATTAATGTCCAAAATATTTTATATCAATTTTAATCACATCTCTCATGTCCCATACAATGCTGATGTAATAAAAATGAGCTAATAATTCATGGGTTAAGATCTCCTCCTTCTTATTCAAAGGCTTTTGAAGCGGATCCGTGTGGAAGCTCTTGTACCAGCCTAACGATGTGACAACTGTCCACGAATGTATGTAAACGTATACGTAATTTTGAGTATTCGTTATTCCTATTAGCGGACTTTGATATAAGGTGTACTAGGTGTTCCAAATCATTTAATAGCTGATATATATATTTTTTAATATGGGTACCGTACAAGAGCCCTTACTGGTTCAAACTATCTAGAGCTAGTTAGACTATGACATCTCCATCTGGAATATGTTATGAAACTGATGGTAGTAGGGAGGGGAAGTAGATGAGGCAAAGGAAGGTAGCGAAGTACCTGGATTTTCAGATATTGGCACGAAACACGGCTAAAGCCATTTCAAGCAACTTTTTGATTCTGAATGAAGGTCTTTCACCAGGGTGATACTAAAAGCATCTACCACTCTGGAACATGTTACAAATATAATATATATTATTTTTAATTAAGATATTGTGAAATAACAAATATTAATCAAAAAAAATTTACTTGAGCATGTCGGAATTTGAACCCTCGACCTCATGATTCGTAGCCAAGGATCGTAACCACTCAATCACGGAGGCCGTCGAAATGTAGTACCACCATTCTTTTTACTTTCTTCTATTACATAACAAATACACATTTTTTCTTCATTTATTAATATGAAGTCATACATATGAATTCCCCTTCATTTCCTCACCCCATTTAAACAAATGGCTAAGTAACTTTAAAGTTTATGTTCCGTGTGTGAAATCGATTCACCGCCACTTTAAAGGGAAAATGATATACACAAGACAAGTTTCAAATAGGTACATAATATTATGAAAACGTAGATAGATATAATTATTCGATAACGCTGAAAACCTATATGTAGCCTATTCGATTAAAACTAACAAATTTAAACGTTCAATCACCTAACAATAATTGAAAGTTCTACGAGGAATGCAGTTGATTAATGATTGTTACGTTATGTGCGTATTATTTTAGTACTCAAATAAACTAACATATCCATCTACGCGTATACTATGTGTATAAATAGTATACAGAAGTACAACACAAAACAAAACTTGTCCATCTACGCAACCTGTCTGTTTTTTTTGTCATATAATGCGGTAACTTTGTGGTATAATTATAACTACAGACCCATTTGTAGAATATCTGCTTTACCCAAAATATTCTAATCATTAGTACTAGATATCGTTGTCAAACCTATCAACAACATTATTGATCCTAACCAACATGGCTTTATCAGAGGTACCTACCTTAAGTAACTTAATAGTTTTTTTTTAAAATCATATCTGATTCCCTTGGTCTGAAACAAGTGGACATTATATACAATGATTTTAGTAAAGCATTTGATAAAGTTCAACATCACATAATGATACCTAAACTCCGACTGTTGGGCATCAGAGGTACTATATTGACGTGGATTGTCAGTTATATTAGTAATAGGGCGCTTAGTGTAAAGATTAATTCTGCACAATCGCACATATTTGAGGCCACAAGTGGGGTTCCTCAAGATTCCTACCTCAGCCCAATATAATTTTTATTTTTTCATTATAGACATTGTAAATAAATTTAAAGGTGTATAGGTTCTATTATTTACATACGACCTAAAATTATTTAATACAACACAAAATGTATATTATTGTTTAATTTTACAAGTTAATTTAAATCAATTACATGAATGGTTCGTACAAAATGCTTTATTTTTGGACATTAGAAATTTCAAGTAATACAATTTTCCAAAACTCGTTATCATATTGTTGTGTAAAGAAGGGAAGGGGATGGGTAAGGTTAGGTTGGAGGAAAGCCCCTAAGTTGGAAAGCCAGTGTGGTGTAAACTGGGAGTGTCAGGGAGAGGGGAAACGGGGAAGAGGAAGGTTGGGTTACAGGGGAAGTTATGGGAGACAATTACAATCTGCAGGACTTACCCTGGAGGTGGTTTTGCCTAGCTCAGATCAGCAAGGGACATCAACTTCTTATCATACAGGGTCGCGAATCGATCGCAATCTTATAATTGGGTTGAGGGCGTTTCTATTTCTACGTTAAATTAGTACAGGGAAGTGTTTTGAAACTCGGTGTTTATTGCAACTCAGACAAATATGAAAGGTTAAGAATAATCGTGTAGACAGTAAAAAAAGGGTCTTAATCTAGGTAGAATTCTATTGTAATCTCTCTCTTTCTGATTGGAATCTCTAACCGAGTTATGCAGATGAAACAAAGGATTAAATCAACACATTATGGGCAGATGAGAATTCAGCTTACATGGTGTTTTGGTCAAATGGCGGGGGGGGGCTGGTGATGACGCTAAGGCCGGACATATTCACACTGAGTTTAATGGGTTGTTTATATTTAGTAAGGCACCATGTTGAGTGTTTTGACGGCAAGAGGCAAGTCTAGCTGCGGGTGTCAGCCCGCCTGCATTGTACTTGCTCGTAAATAAATAATAACAAAAATGGCCGCCTCTTTTTCAGAGACGCAGTTCAGAGAGGCAGTTGTCTCTTCGGGTTCCAGACGGGAAGTGTGAAGCGCAGCAAGGAGCGGTCCCAAACCGCCGTGGGCGCTCCTGTTTTGTTAATTTATGATCTGATTGGTTTAATTGGGCGCTCGAATCGCCTGATTGGTTAATTTATGGAGGGAAATGATGTGGTTGCTTGCCAAGACGAGTAGCTAGACATCATCTCAGGGTCAACCTTTCGTTACATAACAATATCTTACAAAAATATACATGTAATAATATTAAATTAACATCATTGTCACAAATTCGAGATCTGAGTGTAATATTCGATGAAAACTTAACATCCATTACACAAATGAACGATATAACTAACAAGGCGTTAAACATGCTTGGCTTCCTTTGAAGAATTTTAATAGATTTTTAGTCTTTATTGTATGAAAATGCTCTACACTTGATTAGTCAGAAGTCAAGTTGAGTATAATTAACCTATTTGGTCCCCTTTATATAAAATACACTATAACAATATAGGGTTCAGTACAAATTTCTTAGGTATGTAACTTATAATGAATTAAACTCAAAATTATAATGAAAATATTAATTAAATAAGTTTGATTAATTGATTGGATCTAATTACGCTGTCTGACTGGAGAATTATGTCAGACCTAGTTGGACTGTATAAAATCATTAACAACCTAATTGACAGTCCTGCCATCCTTGCCACTTTTTATTTTTTTTATTTTTGTAATATGATATTTATTTAAGACATTTACATAAAGTAGATACATTAAATCACCATACTAGCCGGCTGGCTGTGTTATGGTTACCAATTTTTCATGGTTACCAAGTCTAGTGTAAACATATGAATTTAGTGTATAAACTTGAGCTGAAAATTTCAAAAATTATAATACTATGTAGAAGACAGAAAAGAGAAAAAGACATGCAGAAAGATTAGATTATAAAAATATACATTAATTCCTATTAAATTAAATGTACAGGGGAGGAACACAAGACAAACTGTAAATTTTTTTCAGGAACCTTATTTATACAACCAACTGTCCCGTTCATTTACCAATATGATGTATGATTTGGGCAACAAGTTTGGGCAACGAGGTATTGTTGATGTATTTGCTGACTCCATTTATACAGTAAAGCATCATCTATATAAACACATTGATATATCGTATAATATGTTATATTATAGCATTGATAATTTATCGTTAAGGGGAAGAGGGACGTTGGAGAGTTATTATTTACTAATTCAAAATAATGATAGTATTATTTCGCAATAAAAATGTTTTTTTTTTTTGTAATGCGGATTACAAATCTTCGGTTACGTTTATTTACAAAAACGCGCCGGTAAATGATTAAACATACTTTTCTCAACTTTAAAAATAATGTTCGTATTTTAAATATCTTGTAAAACATATAATGGGACGGTCAGAAAAAAGTAATATTTCTGATTAGATTTTGAAAAATGCTAAGCCTATGTAAATTTTAAAAATATTTTATAAATATTTTTCTATTTGAAAACGTTATGTTTATTGTATTGCGTAATAATAATATCATTATTTTGAATTAATAAATAATAACTCTCCGACGTCCCTCTCCCCGTTAATGATTTGTTTTATATTATTGTTTTGAATTCCTATTTTATGTCACTATTAAACATATCAAAAAGATTGTTCATTACTTTCTGGTTTAGAATCTCTATGTACTTATAATTGTTGATAGCTCTTTATATTATGTTCTAAAATCCATGTAAAAGCCCATATGTTATATTGTATTTTTATATAAAAAAAAATTTATGTGAAACTTCACAGGAGCACCCTTCTTTGTACGAAGAATATACAAGGGAACTATATCGCTACCCGGTTGGGCAAGGAGGATTAAAGAGGAGACCGTAGGAAGAGATTTTATAATGCGGATCTTGAAGAGGCCCGGATTAAATGTAGGAGGAAGGACAGGTGCCGGTAGCTCATTCTACATACGAGCGAATTTAATTTACACAATAACAAGTTGGCGAACCGACCCGTTCTCATGAAGCAAACATCAACTGAGAACGGATGTTCCCCTCGTATTCGTCGAGTTTCAAGCTCGTGCACCGGCGCGGAGGGGATCAACGCTGCTAGCTCCTTCAAACAGGCTCCATTGAAATATCTATGGAACATACTCAGCATACCTGCATTGTGTCTGTGCATTAGATATGGCAGTCGGTCTGTTAACGGATTTTAAATCAGATGAACTGCCTTCCTTTGCATAGAATCAAGCACGTTTTTCAAGTATTTATGAGGTCCAGCACAGGTGATGATATAAACAAATTAAGTGTTTTATAAAAATTTCTCACATCAGCAAATATAATTTGTTTTTATAAATATAATTTTTTTTTTTTAATTACTTTGTATCTTGCCATAATTACAACATAAATTTGTTATAAACCACTTAAATTTAAAATTATGGCCGACCGGTCTTCGAAGTATTAGTAAGGACTAAATCGCGAGAAAATCAATCAGCTGTGATTTCTATTTTCTATGCTAAATTCACAATGAGTTCTTTGATACGGTGGGTAAAATATTGTAAAATATTTAACATTAGATATCCCAAAATATAATATTTAACCAACGAAAACTTAGAAATAATTGCTATTAGAACAGTATCCCAATAAACGATAATGTGAACCGATAAAGCAAATACAGAACACGCATAGTTATTTATTTCGTGAAGTTGAAGGAAAACTTTTGTGGAACAAAACATTTGGTTACTTAAGAATTGTTCTGCAAGTGTTTCTCTATTGATTCAAATATATTAACCAACATACACATCATTACTTTAGACACTTTAATAATACACCATTTCTGGCCCTGTACAAATCGGAAGTACAATACACTGTAGAAGTTAGCAGCCACCTCTGGTCTGGAATTCAAAATATTTGTAAATACCCTTCGACTCTGCGGAAATGGGCAGCACGTTTGATAGTTTCCCCTATCTTAATAAACGGATTGCAATCATTAGAGCACAGGCATCACGTGGGAATGCTAACTCTGTTCTACCGGTATTTCAATGGTGCTCTGCGGAACTAGCGTCATTGATCTCATCAGAACCGGTGCATAGTCGGGAAACACGTCAAACGCTCGCCCAATATTTGCATACCGTTGACATTTGTCACATGAGAATGGGTCGTTTCTACTACTCGTTCTCGAGTTCAACAGCTCGGCAGTGGAATGTGTTTTCGGCCTCTGTGTTTACTCCCTCCTGTAACATGTGTATCTTCAAGACCGTGGTTAACTCCTTCCTATCCTTTAAAAGACCCCCCACACAACAACCGCAAAGATGACATATGCCTTGAGAAAATTTATTTCCCTCAGTGCCTCCTGAGTTGATTAATTGTAAAAAGAATGACTAACGCGGGTATTTATTCTTTTTTTTTTAATTTTTAAATATTTATAACGATATAGATTTTTAATATAATTCATTAGAATTGCACCGTTTATTCAATGTATATGCAATGCCAAAATTCCTGTAAATGCGATATAATACAAAAAAATTTTTTTTTGATCTACCGTATTTTTGAAGTACGTAGTTCACCCCATAGGTTTTGAAAGAATAAATCAGTATTAGAATACATAGTTTAAGGTTCGAATTTTTTTGTGTGCTACTGAATTTGTCATTGTTTTGCATCAATTTATCATAGAACATATTCATAATTAGAGGTACACCTAGTGCAATCATTCCATAAACCTTCGTCAATGCAAACGGCATTAAAAGCAGATCAATCATCTCAGTCCGGCGGCCGCGTCCGGCTGTACACATTTGCCGTGACACGGTAGAGCTGTCAACACAAACTGAATCCAATTTGATTTATTACTCAGAATTATTTCTCAGTCCGATTTTCAGCGCGTATGTCGATAAAAAATACTCGGCGTCGTTAAATGTGCAAAAACACCGAGTTCGATAAAAAATACTCGGCGTCGTTAAATGTGCAAAAACACCGAGTTCGATTATTCTCGAACGTCAATCAGGTTTATTTACTATTTGCACGTACCTTATTGAAAGCTCTACGATTTTTTTACACACAATTTGCTTTTTAATTACTCGGAATTGTCAATTTCATGACAAAATACCACTACTAAATGATAATAATAATTGAATGATTTTTATAGCGCCGTTTTTATAAAAAACAACTTGAAGGGCGTCTTCGTTGAAGGTCATTTTATATTAGTTTTCTACATTGCATCCCAACAATATTGTTTAAACTTTAGAACGCTAAGCGCCCGCGATCTAATACTTCCGTAGTGTGCCGGGGAAAATTTGCGCGCGGTCTGCCTTAGTTTATTTTCGCAATAATTTTTTTGCAAAATGTTTTATTTTTATAATGTAGCGTCTTACTGAGATACGATTTTTTGACAATGCCGATCAGGTACGCCTGCATTTAATGGATAAAAGCTTTGCGTATCCGATTGACAATTTTGACGTACAAGAAGTTAACGGCCCTCTAGACTAGTAACAAAATTATGGTAGAATTATTAAAAAATATGGGATAAATCACAAATTCAGTGCGGAAAACTGGCGAATCAGATAGTTAACTGGACAATTTTTTTTTTCTATTTTTTTAACCTGATAATTGCAGCCAATATCTAATGTAGGTACTTCATTAATCAATTAATGTTAAAAAGAAAGACTAATATTCCATGGTTACGAATAACCTGACAATATTTGAAAATCTCCTACTACCATCACAGTAAGCGTAAGATGTTGTTTGTGTCGTAAATGGAGGACTTACCCAGCCGAGGAATTGAACTCCAGACACCTGGGTGAGACCCAAACACGATGCCAACTCAGCAAAAAAGTGGTCGTTTTTATTGACCACAAAAAATATTTATATGATTTTTTTTATTAAATCACCTTTGTAAATTTTTCCTACTAATTTATTTTCGACAGGAGCGGTTTCACCATATCACAGGCATCGTCACACCGGCACTATTAAAACTATATGAAAGGTATATTGAGCATCCCAGGGTACTACGAACGTAGTTTTAAACATAATTGTAAAGCATCACCGTGAACAATAAAACAAATTTCAATTCATAAATACAAACAATATTAGAAGACATCGATGCTATACGAGTACGAGTATATGCCATAAATGTAGTTTTAATTGTGCCAGTCTGACGATGCCGGTGATAAGGTGAAACCGATCCGGTCGAAAATAAATAAGTGGAAGAAAGTAACGTAGGTTTTTTAATAAAAAAAATCGTATTAAAATAGATTTCCACCTCCTTTTCACACACGAGTCGGTAAGATATTACTTTTTAGGTTAAACCTGTAAACTTATTCCAATAGTCACATCAGATATGTTAATTTTATTTTATATTCTCACCAAGTCATGTAGTAAAGTTTTTGGAATTTTGAGGAATTGGGCTATAGAGTTTCCTTGTCTCCACTTTTTTCGGTAAAAAAATAAAAGCATATTTTTCAAACCTTTGATACTGTAGGTACTTTGATCTGATACTGTAGGTACTGTAAGGCTGCACAAAGCGTTGCTTTGAGAAAGGAAGTGTAGGTAACTCGGTTTAATACCTCAAATATCAAACAACATGCAAAACGTCTAAGGCTATGTTATCGCACAACGCGGCACGTCAGCTATTTTTGATGAAGTGTTTGGATAATTTGTGCTCTGTTAATCACAAAATAAAATGATGTTACAACCAAGCATTATATTCTTCTATTTGTTGTCTTATTAACACGTGTTAGAATGTTTGATTGTGCAAAAATATATTAACAGAACCTCTAAAAACAGTTTAAAGTTTGTGTCTGAATTATTATTATATTATTTAAAAAGCCACTAAAACATTCCTTAAATAAATAAAAACGGTTTTTTTTTTGACAATTATCATGGCCTTTCAGAACCAAGCGATTATACACCTTAATATGTTAGAATACCATACACGGAAAACATCAATATTATAATATTATGAAACTACTTGCTTATAATCTAGAGCGAATAATAATGAGCGAAGGAAGCTGGCAATAGTCAACTTGTTACTCGTCTTAACATGTAAATGGACATTACTCCCGTCAAAGTCAATACACTTGTCACAATCACCGGCGTCCATGATAAAAAAGGCTTCTCGGTTTGCCCATTATCAGAGCACTTCTCTTACAGTTTCTCGCCGCACCAGACTACAAACAGATCTGATACAGAATAGTAGCTACTTGTCTAGGGTCTAACGGCTCCACACTAGTCCACACCGTCTCTCCTTACGTCTCCAAGCAGTCATAAATCTCGCTTCTGCTTAAACATTCCGGCGGCGTTACACAGTGCTAAGGCCCTCGCCTCCCTGGCTTTCATACACGCCCCCTACACTACATGCTACACACTACACGCGCTGGTTGACTGAGATGACGGAGTTCTAGCCAAGTGAAAAAGAAAGACTGTTGGAAATTTTATATTATTGTTTGGTATTAAGGATTTATAAGAGATTTCAAAGGAAAGCGTGTTTTTCAAGGTACCATCGTGGAGGTTTTCCATAAAATTCAAAGGTGTTTTATTATTATTTTCTGTTTTCATTATTTTGTCTGTTAAAGTATGATCGACTCCAGGATTGGGGTGATTTCGTTACTTTGAGCATTGTTTGAAAAATGTGCTTCGTTTTTGTAAGTAAAATTCAATAATTTAAACATTCTTTCAAAAGATTGGTAATAACTTTGTGGCGTCATTATCAATAAATGAATTGAAAATTACTTTGTAATCACCACTTTATTAATATATACATATCAACATGTTTCGAAAGCGAAGCTTTTCTCATCGGGAATATAGAGAATACTGATGAGGAAAGTTTCGCTTTTGAAACATGTTGGTATGTATATAATAATAAAGTGCTGATTACAAAGTAATTTTTAAATCATTTATTAAAAGACATTTTTTAAAACTAATAATATTAACAACTCTCAAAATGAAACATGAAACCGAAAATACAGAAAAAAAATGATAATGGTAGGAACTGGGAATCAAACCCAGGATCTCGTGGTCTATCCTGAGCCTGCGCCCTAATCTACTGAGCTACTGCTACCCCATTCCACTACCGGAGGATTGGGCATTAGTTCATTTTAAGAGTTGATAATATTGCTTTGATAAGTTTTTAAAACAAATTATAAAATACATTTATTTATTTACTTGTTTTTCTTTATTGTTGGCCTTTCTCATTTTTTCTGCTTACACTTCCGTGTTGCTTTATTTCAATTTTAAATTTGTATTTACGTTTCCCTGTAAATCCAAGCTGTTTTTCTCGTACTCGTAGCATGATTGATTTCACCCTGTAAAATACCAAAATTTAGATTTATCCTCAAAAGTGGATATTCGTGTAAGTTTTTGACGAAACAGAAATTTGAATATTGTTAACAACACACTAGATAAAATATTGCATCTGGATAAAATCGAACCTTCATTAAATTGATTCGTGCACTAGTATTTGTTCGAAGCATTAGTCAAAACATGCCAAATAAAGGAAAGCTTTAATTTTTGGTTCAGAGCTTTTTTTATTGATCACTAATGTTCTATTGGGTACCTATCGTGATTTAGACTCCAGTCGGTAATGGTCTTTTGATTAAAACCGTAGTAGTGGTTAGTAGTGGTATAATGACAAAGACATGATATTTACGACTTCACCCCATCCGATCGACTTCAGCTCATTTTCTCGTGCTAATATATTAATTAAAGTATTTCCTTCTGATGGCCACTCAGCAGATATTAAGAGAATATCTGACATTCTCTAGGTGTGTAATCTATACCAATTTGAAAGGAAACTGATGTCAAATTACATAATACCCTTCTTTCTACTCATATACCCAAGAGGGCCAATAAAGATGATTATCCGTTCAAGAAAGAATTTAGGTATTTGAATCATATTACACCCGAAGTGAGAGAAGTTTTCTTTATTTCGGACACACCGGATACAAACACAATGCACTGTAATATTTATTTCTATTTTACTCCGAAATATTTATAATCAAATTCAATATCAAAATAAAAGAAATATTTATAATAAAATTCAATATCAAAGCAATATCAACCAATTCAAGGACTGGACGTTTAGATTATTACTAATTTTAGTATCAAAGATGTGAGTCAGATTTAACTGCATGAATACTAAAGGAGTGTGAGAACATTCGAAAGGATGTTATAATTTAATAATTAATATATTTTCCAAAAAGAAGATATTAGATTAAAGCTCCCTTAGTGTATAACTCATTTATTTGACGTAAATTATCGATTTATGAATTATATCGATGCTCTTCATAAACACAGCATTTTTATTACCTGAAAAACTCAATTTCTATAGATGCTTTTTCTCTTTCGTACCGAATTACGCCAAAGAGGATATTTTTTTAAAGGATTGTGGTGAATTACCTGGCCACAGATTCCTGCAATTGACAGCGTAGCAGATCAACTACTAGCGACGCTTAAAACTGTCAGATAACCTCTATTATCACTATCGAAGGCCACGTGCTTCAGTTTCCGTCTTGGATAAGTCGTTCCTCTTCGTTTTTCACCCGCTTCAAATATTAATTATTATTTATATCTATTGGAAATAATTTTTATAAATCAATTTTTTATAATAAATATCCATTTGAATAATATAGGAATAAGTGCGAATTATTATTAATACACATAATCAAATGTCAATTCAGTAAACTCAATACACCATTCTGCCAAGTAAGCTAAAGTACTATAAGCATTACATGTTATTTGTTTACAATGTATAAAAAAATGTTTTAAAACTAAACAGTTAACAAATATATTGATAACTTGGCTGGCTGAAAGAAGCTATTTGATAATAAGGGAATATTATTTTATGTACGATTTACTGTATACTCGTATATTGCAGATATATATCGTAATCTTTACTGTAAATTTTGAATAACAAGCTCCCGTTAGACAAACTACAAAAAGTCGTTTATCGGGAATTTTTGCATTGTATTTTTTTCTTTTGTAAAATGTAAATTGAAAAAATAAAAATATTCATGGAAATTAAAAAAAAAAATTGAACTTTTATCAATAAATAATATTTGCAATTAATAAAAATGCCAGTGAGTTAATGGGATCCGATAAAAAATCGGGCAAATATATCCTCTCAGAAAGAGAAATAGTTAAATATTGGTAACCAGATCATTTTTTTCTTTATTTCCTGTGTCTTTTTACGAAGTATTTTATTGTTTCAATATTAAATATCGTTTGAATAAGGTTGAAATAATAATAATATTTTCATATATTCCATTTCAGAGCCAGTCTTTATTGAATATGATTTGGCTATACATCGATTGTCAAGAAAACAATAAGTTGTTTTGGCAGTCTCGAACTGTGTGTGGAATAGAAACTAATATCATATGAAGAGCGACATCAGATACGGAATAGCAAGTTCCCTTTACCATTCTCATTCTGGGACATGTTATTCTGATCATTCCTACCAATTCTAAATCAAAGAAAAAATAATAATATTATCTTTGTATCAACAATTCTCTTTGGAGGAACAGTATATTTATCTAATAAAATAAAATATAAAATAGAATCACTGATCTTCAGAGAATATACATTATGTAAGAAAAGTGAAAAATAAACTAAATAAGGAAAAGATGTAACGAGTGGTAATAAAAACCACCATCGCACGGCTAGCAGTAGATCCGGGTTCAAGGCTCAGTGGCACCTGAAATCTTGTTTCTTTTCTATTTTTCTATTTGATTATTATTAGTATTTGGCTGCCTCTATTATCGAGGGGTAAAGTTTTCGACTACGTATCCAAAGGACGCGGTTTCCAATCCCGGTTTGCATAAGTAAATTTTGTTTAAGTAAATTGTGTTATTTCTCAAAGAAGTGAAGCTAGCAGTCCACAGTGCTGATACCGACCCTGTATAGTAGTGAGGCATGGAATTGGCATATGAAGGATGAAAGTAAACTGAATGCCCTAAAAATAAGATCTCTGAGGCGAATGTGTGGTAAAACCATCTATGATCGTGTGAAAAATATTGAGATTCGGAGGAGTGCAAGGCTAATGTAAGCGTAATGAGTAAGATTAAGAAAGGGACGCTTAGATGGTTTGGGCATGTAGAGCGAACGAACAAAGAAAGGAGTGTAACAAGAATATATACCGCAAATGTGAATGGAAGAAGAAGCCAGGGACGCTCGAAGAAGACATGCCACGTTCAAGTGATTAAAATTCTTGAGTCGGGCCATGTCAGAAGTCGGAATAATAGAAGATAATGTATGAGACGATGTATGCATGTGAATTAAGCAAGAAGTGTATGCCAAGATCAAGTTGTTTGGCGGTCCATCCTTTCTACCTACCGCTGCGGGGAAGCTATGTGACGGTTAGTTAGTTAGTGTTATTTCAAATTTAATTAACATAAATTAATAATATCGTCCCAATTGCCGCACGTTCCAGAGTGGCAGATACTCTCAGTATCGCTCTGGAAAAAGAACACCATTCAGAATCGAAATGTTGCTCTAAATGGCTTTAGCCATGTTAAGTGATCAGATCTAAATAGCCACGTACTTTACCATCTTTCTTTTCCCCACCTCTTTTCCCTCCCCGTACCATAATTATAGATGCCTTAGTCTCACAGGCTTTGGTTAGCAGGGAGCAATTGGCACTCTTGTGCGGTATTTGCTTAAAAAAAGTTAAAATTCTTACACATTTAACTAAAATAAACGGCTAAAGTGTAAATTACATTTCGTGTGATAAATCATCTCAAGGCCATGTTATCAAAATGATATTCATTTCAATCACAGTGTCAGGGGATGGCGCCTTTGGTTAGGAAAGCGAAGCAGATGTCGCCCACAGATTATACGGGCTGACTATTAGAAGATAACTATAACCTTCGGATCGAAAAATCTCCTATCCTGGACGGCAGAAGGCTCACGAATAGGGGGTAGATTTAATTTAAAAGTATTTTTAATCATTAAAGATGATATCAACATCTCCCAAATCGTAAAACGAAACCGATAAGATTCAGAAAATAAAAAGATAACGGTAGCGGCTGGGATTCAAACCCAGGATCTCGTGGTCCATCGGGAACCTGCGCTCTTTGGCAAATACTTCGACTCTAAGAACTATCAATATCATCCTCGATTAATTCACTCTTTTCCCTGCTACCTTTTTATAACTACAAGATTCTACCAGAATTTATTTGTAATCATTAGGTATTGTCTCGGACATACCTATCCGATTTACCTGTTAATATTATCTTCAATGATTAAATTGTATTACACTGAAGTTTATAAGCTTCAACAAGTTATGGAAAAAAACAAAATCATACATATTATTATTTTAGAGGCAACTTAGAAAATCATTTGCGGGTTTGTAGTATTTTTTTTTAATTATCAGATTTGCTATGTAAATTGATTATGTAAGTAAAATACGAAAACAAAACATTTAAAAAAAAAACTCTTCCGGTCGACATTTTGAATTACGTACAGCAAATTTGTGTTCCAACGTAAATTGGTCGTTTTTAATTTAATTTAAAGCTCACCATAATGCTTATTTTAATATATTTTAATTTTGTATTTCATTTCAAAGTATACGGGGGTAAAATTTTTTTTAGATCACCGTTAGCCCCCAAATAATCGTTAAAGGTGCTTCTAAAATCGCGAAAAATCAATTCTTTTATTTTATAACATTAAACAAAAATTAATAAATTACTTCTAATACGTACTAGATATTTATTATACTTTTTGATGAAAAAAAATCATTAGGTTTAGGTGAGTATTTTGGCCTCAAATCCAAAATTAAATTTTGTATGAAACAGGCCGCGCAGCCGTTCCTCTTAATATTTATAAACTATAATATCCGAATTTTTGCCCTCTAAAAACCCTTTCCTTGGAAGTTGACGCCGCCGAGCATCTTGAGAAATCTCCTGAGATTTATGGCTCTTTAAAAGCTGGGTCCTGAGGATGGTATTATTATCTCAAAAGAGGGGTTATCCTTAAATAAAAGAAGTAAACATTTTGTTGATCCCCCGGGAATGCTGGTTAAATCTTGATTCTTCCAATGAGATTAGCTCTGGCGTCTGCCGGAATACGCAGGCGGCCTCACCCTCCCGAAGCGGCGCTGATTTTTTCGCTTCAGGCTTACGGGGAGAAGATGATTTTATACTATCTTCATTGTTCATGGTGACGACTCCAATTAAATTGAGCATGTCTTAATTAAAAGTTACCTAAGCAATTACATTAATCGGGCGCACTCTCTCCATAATGTTATAATCATATGATTTCATGAATAATTAAAAATAATACGGACACACATATACCTACCCCTATAAGATTATACCGTTATCGCATAGCGTAAATTTCCTAGGCAACATTGTACTTACACACCAGAAGTTTATGTTTATTGTGTTTTCTAATTCAAAACTTGTTCCTGTGCATTCTTTTTTTTCCTTTCTCCATTATGTGAAACACTAATTCTGTAACATTACCATGTAAACATTTTTCAAGCAATACTCTCAGGAATTATTATTATTTAAACAAGTAATAGCAATATGTACACCCCGCTTCATACAAGCATTGCTTACAATAAAAGGGTTTTCTTGTAAATTGAATTTAAATGTATTCAATTTCAACCATAAAAAAGCTTTTGCATTCCCGATTGGGGAATGTTGTGAGGCAGAAGGTATTGGGGAGGGGAAGGAGAAAGGGAAGAGGAAGGTAGGGAAATAGGGAAATACCTGGCTATTCAGATGTGGTCACCAATCACGGCTAAAAGCCATTTCAAGCAACGTTTCAATTCTGAATGGTGATCTTTTACCAGGGCGATATTGAGAGTATCTTCCACTCTGGAACGTGCGCAAATACACTATTATTTTAAATGAATTAATTGTGAAACAACACAAATTAATTAAAAAAATTTATTTGCGCATTTGAACCCGAGACCTTCGGATTCGTAGTCGAGAGCCTTACCCTTCGACCATGGTGGCCGTCAAAGATCCATGAGATCCACGAAGCCGTCCGTTTGATGAAACCACGTATGACCGAATTACATCGCTAACCTCCAGAAAGAATGTAAGCTGTCTAAGAGTAATAAATAGGACATAGTCAGAGACGCTTAGATGGTTCAAACACGCAATGCAGATGAGTGGAGAAAATAATGTTGGGAGAATATATGTCAACATGGTATAAAAAGTCGGGGACGCCCGAGGAAGATATAGCGCGATCAGGAGTATCAAATACTTCAGTCAATAACAGAATAACAGTAGAACATGCGTGACACGATGTTTGAATGTGCATTAAGCAAGGAGTGTGTAATAAGAATGACGCTATTTTCAAAATGTCTATACCTAAATGCACGTTTATAAACTTGGTTTTAAAAATAAAATTTATAATGGAAACGTTTTTACGTTCGTAAATAATATGTTCCAAAACGTTCTTCAATTTAACTCCCATCATGTTTTTTTTTCACAAAACATATTATAAATCAGTTTCAAAATCTAGCATAAGAACATACATGGCTTCGATAGTACATCAAAGTATCTTAACCCCTCGTTTAGTGAAAATAATCCTCACCTTGTAATCGTAATTTGGCTCAACGTGTTAACCCTTTCATCTCGACTCTATAGTCAAGAGGGGGTGTAGTTTCCACAGAATCGTTCTTTATAATAATTACTGAAACGAGATATAGTTATGAGGATAATCAAGCGTTAAAATTAATTTCCTTTGTGTAATTAAGGCTCCACAACGAGATATAATACGGTGTATTTATCTTTGCAGGGAGCGTGATCCGATACATGCTTCCGATAACATGATTGGGTAGCCCTTTTTCAACGCTGGCGGTGATGTGGTTTTGATTCATGTAATTATCAGATATTTTAGTGTTTAGTATCATACAAAAATTATTATCATATTAATTAATGAGCTAGATCGCTTTCTTATAGTACAGTTTTTGGCGTTTTACCAACTTGGTTTGACATACAAGAGACAAATCAGTATTATTTTGTTTCTGTTTCATTACAAAATCGTTTGCTAAACTCCGTGGTGGAGTGGTAAACCTTTTGGCTTTGGAACTGGGGAAACGGGTTTATTAGCCGTTTTTAACGGTCTCCGTGGATGAGTGGTTACGATCTTTGTCTATGAATCTGTAGGTCGAGAGTTCAAATCCCGGTGTGCGAAACTTAATTTTATTTGATTAAATTGTGTTATTTCATTTTTTTTTCATTTAAAATAATTGTATCAAACGTATCTAGAATGAATAAATTTAAACAGATAAAACATATTTCTTTATAACCAAATATAAATGGTTGCACAACACGTGTAAATAACGAAGTCAAGATTACGCAACAAAATGCAATACCAAGCGAGCCAAAGGCCGATATTTCACCGTAAACAAGTAAAAACTACACCACAAAATGCAATGATTTCATAACACCTGCAAATAATGTTACCGGCGCCCCATAAAAATCGTACGCACATAAGCACGTGTGCTATTCCCGCTCACGACCCTGACCAAGTAACATCTCCACGGTAACTCGACCACGGTAAGTCGAAAAATCGACCACCATCATTTATCTTCAATCTAGCCGGACCTGCCTTCCTCACCAAGTGAGAGATCTTCAATCTACCCTGGCCCACTCTCCTCGCTAAGAGAGAGACCTCCGCCTTGACGCTGCTTCACGTCGGATGCCTCAACTTACCGCTGCCAGACAGAAATAGTCTCTTCAAATAGCAACAGCTGACGTTGCCTCAAGTGAACCACGAGCTTACAGCGACCAGTCCGACCCTAAAGCTGTCCCCGGATATGCCGCAACCTAAGCTCGACAGTCACCCAGCCTACTTACGAGCTTGCAGCGACCAGTTTAACCCTAAAGCTGTCCCCGGAAATACTGCAACCTGAGCCCGACAACCACCCAGCCCACCTACGAGCTTGCAGCGACCGGTCCGATCCTAAAGCCGTCCCCGGATATGCCGCAACCTGAGCTCAACAGCCACCGAGCTTACTTACGAACTTGCAGCAACCGGTCCGACGCTAAAATCGTCCCCGGATATGCCGCAACCTGAGCCCGATAGCCACCCAGCCTACCTACGAGCTTGCAGCGACTGGTCCGACCCAAATGCCATCCCGGATACGCAGCAAACCTCGCTCATATGACAGCCGACACCACTTCAAGCGATCGACCATTCTGACCTGTGCTACAAATCAAGTACGCTTCGGGGGACGACATCCTTACTTGGAAACTACCAAACACCTTTCTCAGGAGGACTATCGAATCACAATAGTGATGCGTCCCTGTGTGCCGGTGCCTTAATATTTAGAGTCCCTTGTGCGGGCCTACACGTCTCGTACAATAATATTTAGTATATTTGCGGCACGCTCCAGAGTTTCAGATACTGTCAGTATCGCCCCGGTGAAAGACCACTATTCAGAATCGAAACGTATTTGGTGACCAGATCTGAATAGCCAGGTAATTTTTCACATTCCTCTTTCCCATCTCCATCCCCTCCTCCCTACTTTCAGCGTTACAACATACCCTTCTTGGGGATGCCATAGTCTCACTAGTTCCAGACGGTTGGAGCAGCCGGGACTCTTGTGTGGTATCATATAAATAAAGGTTAGTATTTTTATTTATATTAAAAAAAGCGTGTTTTTATTTCACAAACAAAATATATGCATATTTTTTCAGATTATTTAATAATATCATAAATATCTGAGTAAAAAAACCTAATCAAAATCTGAATATTGCCCCGCTTAAAATAGTTATGGCCGTGTTTAGTAACTAGATCTGAAAAACCAAAGACCTTTCTCATCCCATCTCCTAGACGTCCTCATTTCCACAAGTCTTACAACATTCCCCAAATTGTAGATATCATAGTTGCATAGGCTTCAGGCAGTTGGGACTCTTATGCGGTTAAAAGATTAAAAATAGGAAGCAAGGTTGTTGATTAATACATTTTGGGAAAGCATATAAATGCACGATAGCCAAACAAGTAAAAATTATAATATAAACAGATAAAATTGTTTTTAACCACTTCCATTTAATATAATGATCAACCTGTTTTGGAAGAACCCTTCCTTCATCAGGACTATACTAAGACCAAAAATAAGAACAGAGATACATGAATATTTAGGTGTTGGAGTAGGAGCCGACCAAACAGGAACGGGTAATTGGGGGGTTTTCTGGAGGAACAAAGCGATTCACTGGAAAAATATTTATAAGAGGACTATACGATAAATTTACTTGTTTACTCAATATACTAGAATTAATATTTGGGATTTTCTGATTCAAAGTGCTTCTAAAATATCTAATTTAGATAAATAAATAATTATAAATCTAAGAAGCATTTGACAAAAAAAATCCCTAAATATTAATTTAAGTATTCTGAATAACCAAATAAATGTACCGTATAGTCCTCTTCCTCTTCTTTGAAGTGGTTTAAACCAAATTAATGTTTTTTTTATTATAATTATGGCAAGCCATAAAGTAAACACTTTTTACGAATATAAAAGGAAAAAAAAAATTGATCAAACTTATTTTGCGTGTAATCACAATCAGGAAAACATGTGTCGCATAAATTATCTATAATATTTTAATATAACGTTATATATAATAATCTAAAAACAAAAATAATGTAATAAACATCGGTGCGTAACCATATTATCCCTTTAATTTCAATAAGCATATTATGAAGGTTCTACGATGAATTTCATGGAATATTCCCCTCGGCCTCCACGTGCGTAGCGGCTCTCAGAGAAAGTTTATTGGAGCCAATAAATGAAAGCCTCCATTTATCTCACCCCTATCTACGGTTAACGGTATGTGATTTTCCTCGTAGCCATCTCGTACAGGAACATTTGCGGCGAGGGATATTCGTGTGAGGAAGATTGCAATAACACTGTTCCGCCACTGAATATAATTCTCATGTGCTAATTTGGCTTCTTATTCAGACTTATGTAAGCAATTTCGCTCTACTCAGAACTACAACAGTGACCCCAAACCTGTGTTATTCAATTACACTTTGTAGAGCAAATAGAAATATCTTTTTTTTATGACGAAAAACTCCTTAGTTCATATTTTGTTTAAACTAGTGTAATATACCCAACCTTTCAATTCGTGTCAAAATTAATCTACAAAAGTTATCGCAGGGCAGTTATTAAATTTCTATTGTGAATATAACACTTTAATAAATATAATAAACCTTACAAAAAAAATACCCTCAAAAAGTGTTGGCGCTATCAGGATTTGATCTCGGATACTATCGCTGTCCGGTGACTACTCTAACTACTGATGTGTCACATCTTCTTTCAGACCGAGCGTGTGTCTTCAATACATAATATATAAATATTGGGGAAGGCTAATCCTGTAATTTAGTTCTAATTTTATTGAATATATTTATGGATTCTATTTTAAATTCCACGATGATGCGTACCTACATAACATTGAAGCGATATTTACGGTCGTAAAATTATAATGTGTGCTGGTACTGAATGTACCATTATAAGATATGTTTTCACAGCAAGTTCAAAATACACAAAGAAATTATTGTTTTTATTACATATATTATTCCAGTAACATAGAATTTTGCCTGAATGTAACCTATAACCACCAGTTTTATCAAAGTTTGAAATGATTTTTGGGGCATTGTTGGAAACAAAGCTTATTGAAAAGGTAACTCATATACGTCTGCCAAACCTCTGAATAATTAATATTCTCTCAAATAGCAATACAAGTCTGAGTGATTTTCGGTTACTGGTAGAATATTTTCTGTTATTTAAAATATGTTAGAGGTCGTTTTTATCAGATCCATGATAAAAACGACCTCTTATTTAGAAGAGATTAAAAATAAATATTTGAAAAGAGTAACTATCATAAATCATGCCGGTCAATTGCAAATGTCGCTCGGCGTATTTTCGTTGGCGATTGAATAAAATATGTAATGCCTCGAAGAAAAACCCCTTTCCTACATGTATTTTCAATTTAGTCGGGTATCACGATATTTTTTCAAATTTTTATAGATATTCTTACTATTATTTCAAATAATAGTAATAAAATAGTTATGTATTTAATTTGTGCAAGTGAAATTTTATTATTTTTTGCCTAAATTATCAAAAAAGGTATGAAAACACATTTTTTTAAATATGCTTTTTATTATTTCTGTAAAGGAGAAATCTGATTATATATACGAGTATATACATATATGTAAAATTTATGACATGAATGTACTCCTTGTCTTACGGGGGCTCGATGTTAATAAAGCTAGTGGGCCTGACGGAATACCTGCCCTGGTATTGCAGAGGTGTGCTGCAGAAATCGCTCCAGTTTTAACAAAGCTCTTTAAAATGTCCCTGAAATGTGGCTCTGTGCCCTCTGGTTGGAAAAAAGCGGTCATTCATCCTATACCTAAGAAAGGTGACCGCTCCAACCCGGCCAACTACCGCCCCATAGCGATCACATCAGTTCTGTCCAAGGTGATGGAACGTGTGATCAACGACAAACTGCTTACATACCTCGAGAAGAACAAAATCATTAACGACCGCCAGTACGGATTCCGGCGGAACCGCTCGTGCGGTGATCTTCTCGCGTATGTGACGCATGCTTGGGGGCGGTGCCTGGAACGTTATGGTGAGATTCAAACGGTCTTACTGGACATTTCTAAGGCCTTTGACCGGGTTTGGCACCGAGGACTTGTCAACAAACTGCCTTCTTACGGACTTCCTGTTTCTTTGTGTACGTGGATTGCCGACTTTCTGAGGGAGAGATCGATTCAGACGGTTGCTGATGGTTTCATCTCTTCCTCGCATTCAATAAATGCTGGCGTCCCACAAGGATCGGTTCTGTCTCCGACATTGTTTTGTTGCACATCAATGACCTCTTGACATGTGCACCAATCCATTGTTACGCGGATGACAGCACAGTCCATGATTGCTTTTTGTTTGACAAGCCCCCAAAGGGCACACAAACTCCAACGGCTCGGAGGGCTTTGAAACAGAGAATGGACGGTTACCTTGAGAGGGTCTCCTCTTGGGGTAAGAACCTCGTCGAATTTAATGTTTCAAAGACCCAATCATGTCTGATTACGTCTAAAAGGGATCGAAATGACAATCTAGTCTCCTTCAATGGAAGCAATCTTCCCAACAAGCCCTCCATTGATATGCTTGGTGTAACCTTAAGTGATCAGCTCAGGTATGGGGGCTCCATCGAAACCCGAGTAAAGTTAGCTTCTCAGAAGCTGGGTGTATTGTACAGAGCCCGCAGATACTTTAATAGTACACAACTGCTGACCCTGTACAAATCGCAAGTGCCCCCCATTGTAGAATTTGGCAGCCACCTCTGGTCAGGAGTCCCAAAATATCTGAAAAAAAACCTTGACTCTGTGCAGAAACGGGCGGTCCGTTTGATAGATTCGCCTATCTTAACAAATGGGTTGCAATCTTTGGAGCACAGACGTCGGGTGGAATGCTGTCCTTGTTCTACCGGTATTTTAATGGAAGATGCTCCGAGGAACAAGCGTCATTGACCCCTTCGGCACCGGTGCATAGTCGAGAAATACGCCAAACGCGCGCCCAACATTTGCACACGGTTGACATTTGTCACATGAGAACGGGTCAAAGCCATGACTCGTTCTTGTGTTCACAGCCTGGCTGTGGAATGATCTGGCCGGCCTCTGTGTTTCCCTCCATCCTATAACATGGGCTCCCTTCAAGACCCAAGTTCACTCCCTTCCCATCTCAAAAGAGTCCTCCACAGCATCCCCAAAGATGATATAGGCCTTGAGGGAAATTGTTTCCTCCTTGGTCTCCTGTGTGGAGTTACTGTAAAAAAAAAAAAAAATGTCAGAATAGAGCGGTTCAACTGTTCAACGATACAATTTTTAACGTAATTTATAGAAAGTTCACCGACCATCTTTTAACGCATCTCACAAAATAGCCTTAAAGGTACCCCCACGACCCTTTTACGTTTCTGCGTTGTTGTTTTTTATATCGATTTTTTTCCACTTATCTATAATCATATCACAAAACCTTCTACTACATAACTTGTTATGTATATTTGTACCATTTCTCATTTTTTGCACTCTTATTGATTTACAATAATTGTAATAAAAATTTTGTGAAAAACCATCTTAGTGAGATAATGATACGTAAATAAATGAGATTAGAAAAATTTACGCCCAAAAGAAAATTAAATCATGTCCT